>BBSZ01011908.1:0-25509 GCA_000981365.1 Subanguina moxae | reverse complement strand
AGCTTGTTTAGATTAGAGTGCCACTTCATTCCTTGGCAACACAAGAGTGATAGCCAGCATTTAAAAGACCAAAGGTGTGAGTAACAGAGTCCATGTGCCCACCTGTATGACTAGAGATGACCAAGCTACCCTTACAAAAACTCAGCTATAACTCTGGAGTGGTTGTTACTCAAACTGTTGGTTTTGTTCACACATGGTTTCTCTTCTGTTGTCCAGTGTATGCAGTGTCCAGTGTATGTAGTTGCACTAGCCATTGTATTAGCACTGTATCTATCTTTGTAACCAACCAATAAACTTCTCATATGCATCTTTCGATATGATACTCAAAAACAAGATAACTATTTGCTTGTATGCTTAATATATTATGCTTTACCCCGTTCTTTCACTAATTATTCAATAATTATCCAATAAAATTATTAAGATGCGTTGATAATCAAGAGTATCGCTTGGATACATCTTATAGTTATGTATGTGGGCATATCTCAACTCCAAGAAACAAAGAGTCTAGCAGAATAAGCACTCTAGGAAGCAACAAGCAAACAATGTGGAAATAGTTAAATGTAAGAGGAAAGAAGATCTCAGAGGATATTGACTCTTCAAACTCATTGAGTCTGTCAAATTCGGCATCAAACCAAAGATATGTCAAAAATTAGATAAATTCTCTTACCTGACCCATTGTCTCAGCATTAGCACAAGTAGCGATCACCATCCACATTTCTAACAGCCAATTCATCAAATTATCGGCCTTTTCTTCACAAAACACCACACACTTCATACCACCAATTTGAGCCTTGAGCAATAATCTGGCTGAAGAACTGGTAGACGATGTCATCATAGATGTGTTCATGGCTTCTGCTGGAACAGCTCCAAATGTGGAACTGAAAGGCATGGAAGTGGTCATGTCTGCTCCACTAGCTGCTCTTGGAGTGCTTCCACTGCCAATCTGCTGTTGTTGCAATCCAAAAAAGTGAGAATACAAACAATAGACCAGGTGCTTGACTATTTTTACTGCCAATTGAACAATAGTGCCTTCTCTCTTGGCACCAATGGAAGAGGCAGGAGACAGGCAAATCAGCTTGTTTACTAACCGCATAACCACATCTAGCTTGTTCATAGTCAAGTTGTTTCCTAGAATTGTCAATACTTTTATTGTTATTTATGCTAACTCCAGCTCCAAAAAAGACCACACTTATTTATATAAACTCCTCCCAAAATCACCCAAGATCATGTTTTTGAGGTTTTAATGGCCTGTAAAGAGCAGAAAACACTTTTTTTTCACCAAACCAACCATGTTCAAAAAAAAATTTTTGTACTACTGTGTTACCCCCCCCCCTTTATCTCGCTTTACCATTTTTAGGGCATTAAAATAGGTTAGGGGGAATGATACACGCATTTTGTGGCAGTTACATTTGAGGAGATATAATATAGTAGAGTCCAAATTTTGATCAAAAACGGCCTTGGGGATTAAGGTAAGCCAAATGTGGCTATCTAGAAGCTATCTACTTTTAGAGAATGTAAGCAAGAACGGTACCGATTTCTGTAGATCCTCTGGTCGTGTTGCCATTGGATTTAGAGTTGGACTTCTCAAGTTCAGGCTCAGATAGATCAGTAGCCTGGCAAAAGACTTGTTGGAAATGTTGGTCTAGTCCGCATAAAGACAGGTATTCTGTAAGTATGCGGACTCTTTCAGAAATAGTGTTGGATACTACAGGTTTGGTGGACAAGGAAGAAAGCATAAGCTGGATTATGTTCAGTAAGCAGGTGGCTTGGTCTGCTTGAGTAGTCTAAAATACTGCTTTTTTAAATGGTAATTCAACATTTAATAGGTTTACCTTGAGCTTTTCTAGAAACAAACCACAAAGTTGGGATAAGAAAGCTGTGAAGAAAAGAGTTTCTGCCAGGGTTGTATTTGTTTGGATGATGTTGGTCATCAAATGGATGGCTTTGAAAAATATCCGAGTACTAAAAACCAGTATAGCAGGAAAAGCGTGATACAAATACTTGGAATTAAACATGCGAAAGAGTAATATCCACAGAATCTAGTCCTACCTTCCAAGAGATTTTTCACTGCTTGTTGCAGCTAAGAAACTGAGTAAAGCTTCTATAAGGCCATTTTTGTAGTATTCCAACGCAGATTTGGCTGCCTCACTCTAGAAATTTGGAGGTATTAGGTTGTGTGTGAAATTCCAGTGGCTTTGTTTTTGGCTTTTTTGGAACAACAGCTTCGTTTTCACGGATTGTGGTTAAAAAAGGACCAGACCAGTTTCCAATTACCTATTTTTCAAAGCTTTTACCCCTTTTTTGGCCACTGAATGGCCAAACACATCAGGCAACTTCATAGGAACTATGGAATGAAGGTGGTGGTGGTAGACCTGTATGGATCTGCTCTGTTTGTTGCTGAAGCGCGCTACCCTATCTCTTATGTATACAGTCTTACTTTCTCGGATGGATAGGGTAGAGGAATCTGAGCATATGAAAAGTTGGAACAGCAACGATTTTAGGTTTTTTAACGGTAATATTGTAAAAAAAATCAAGCTTAGAGTGTCATTCGGCGCAGAATTATCAGGGTTATTAATAGTATAAGCAGAATTAAAATCAGTAGTCAGGAAGCTGAGATAAAACAACTTTGTTTAAAAAATTGCACAATAAAATTTAGCCAGGAAGTCTTACCTTAGAAATTTGGCTTAGATTTTTCTGCATTTCAGCAATGCTTCGTTCGATCATGGTCTTCTGAGCGTCGGTGGGATGTGTTTCTTTGAGTAGAATCAGCAAGTTTCTTAGTCTTTTTTCGATTTTCAGTGGTTTTTTGGCTTCGGTGGAAGTTAGGTTTGACTGATTTGAAATGTTCTCCATGTCTCTAAACATAGGAATTTAGTAAAATTTGGTAATACTGTATTATATCGGATCCAACACCTCCTCCCTCCAAACTTATACTCCAGCTCCCTTCATTAACCCCCACCTGGTTGGGTTTTGGTGGTATATTTTGGGGTGAGATAGTGGTTTATAATTCAGTATAGTCAACCCTTAGACCTCCCGATCATGTGATCCTTTCGAAGATTCGCCACCACTTCCCTCACCTTCACCCCGCCCCCGAACTCGGAAGGAGGGGGGCGTTAGTGTATCGGAGTATCAGGGGTTGACTGTATATTCAAAATATTTCTCAATGATTTGTAAAAAATACTTATTAAGCTTTTGTCTGAGCTTGGTTTTCTTTTTCTTCAATGCTAGCATGCATTTGGGAGAAGCAAAAGCCAGTGGAGTGGCATCATTACTCGTCTTGTTCTCAAAAACTGCCTCACTGGAGCACGGCTCGATGTTTTCGTCTGCTATTTGGTGAGGAGATTGTTGAGCAGGCTGGACTTCCTCTTCAAGTTCTACCTCTTTGATGCAGTTTTCTAACTGATCTTTCTGCAAAAAAGATCTTTTTAGTACTTGGTAAAAGAAATCGTCGAGAAAGGTTTTTAAGACCGCTTTTAACAAAACACTATAAGGAGCCTTCGTCAATAGAAGCATCGAAAACCAAACAACTAACGGGTGAACATTAAGTTCGTGACGGATTTTCAGAGCCTTACTATGGGGTCTGAGAAGAAGCATGCTTGAAAAGATAGGTACTTTTATTCAAAAAGATAAAAAAATTGTATGAAGTGTTCAATTGCCTTAAATCCGAATGTTTATCCTATCAGATTGCCTCTTCAGAAGCACGGCAACCTCTGCTCTTATCACCAAAACTAACCAAAAATTCATAGTCAACCAAAGCATCGTACATGTCTGTTGCCACTCCTGCACAAGCCTTTCGAAGGTGGTCGTCGGAACAGATGTGGGAAATCAGTTGTAGGTCATTTTTGAGCTAGAAAAACAAATAATCACTCCTTTTTCTTTGAACAAAACTTTTACCTCAACTTCACAAAGTGTGCATTTCCTGACTACAATAGCGTAGTCTATATCACAAGGTATTTGACTAAAATCAGCCAGAGCCACCCAGGACTGCAGAGGTCTGGGCGAGCACATCTCCACTGCCTTCATCTTGACTTGTTCCAGGTTTTCCTCATGTCTCCGACTACTCTCCTCGTGCTTCTGCTGTATTCTGCTGAGCAAGTTCTTAGTCTCATGCAGGTCAGTAGCTTTGCGTTGCTCCAGCTTGTGCTCTCTCTGCCGAGCTCTTTGCTTCAACATTTCGGCTTGTCCATTGCGCTGCGCTTCTGCTAAGCTAAGGCGCTCTTTTTTACGAGTAGTCGTTTCCCGTAGCCTTTCCATGCGTAGCTAAACTTGTTGGAGTTCTCAGCTTTTAGATTATATAACTTTATTTATGCGAACAAATTAAAAAGATCTTCACTACTATATACCCTATTTACTCTATTAAGCGGCCATGCCAGCTGACCCTTCGGTAGGGGGTCCGCTTGTTAGAGGGTGGCCGCTTAATAGAGTAAATACGGCAATCAATTTTCTTTCCAATTTTATCAGCTTCTATTTTTGGTGGCCTGACTGACCTGTTCTGCCTTCTTTCTCCTTTCCTCCGCAGCTGCTTCTTTGGCCACTTTCTGTTCAATTTTGAGTGCCCTTTGCTTGGCTAGTGTGTCCATCCTGCTCTGCACTTTGTTGGACACTCTCACATGGTTTTCAGTCAACTCATGCTTTACATTCTCAGCGTCCAGTGTGTTAATAAAAGTGATTTCCATGACTTTCTGCTGGTCCTCTTTCATCTTTCGGATAATCTCGCCCAAATTGCGCTGCCTGTTCTCCTCTGCCTTCTTCATCTTTTGCTCCAGCTGTTCCAAATGAAGCCTTTTGCGTTCGATGATCTCCTCTCTCTTTCTTTTCACTTCCTCCACTTTTTGGTGGAGTTCTCGTAGACGGTGGGACTTGTCTTCTTGCAGTTGAAGACGCACTTCTTCAGCCTTTTGTTGGCGCTCTTCCAGTTGTTTGTCGTCCGAGATCCTTAAATTTTTGTACTCTAATTGTTTTTGAATGAGAACAACAAATTTGCAATACCACTCACTTTTTTCTTGAAGGGGACAACAGTTTTGCTCTTAACAAGGCCAACTCTCCAGGTCTTCGATACTGCTGGGAGGGTTGCAATGAGTTAGCTGTTAAGGTAGGAAGACTACTTGCAAGCTGGCTTTCTTCTTGCTCAAAAACACTTATGAAATCTTTTTTGGCTTCAGCTTTCACGGCTGTTCTTTTCAGCAAACTAATGTCAGTTTCACGAGAATCGTTGTTTAAATCCCATTTGCTGACCGTCTCCTTCCAGGTTGGACGCCATCCACTGGGAGGAACTATATGAAAAGCTTGGTTGATGTTGGGATTGATGTCTTTTAGAGGTTTTTTCTCCTCATTCTGAAAATGCAGTCAATCATTTGGATTAGAAAACAACTCAGATTCAATTCCCAGCCTTTTTATACTTTTTTTTTTTTGAGAATATGGTTACTGTATTCCCTCCATAGAATGGTCGACCGTTCTATTTTCTCAAGTTCATCGCAGCTAGACGATCGTGGCCTCTCGCCCTTTGTAATTTCAATAGCTTACATTTTCATGTCTTTCTTGACATTCTTAAAAGCTCGTATTTCCAAAATGTTCACCAGATTCTACTAATCATTTAAAGTGTAAGATATATAAATATCATAATAAAAATTGCTGATTGTGAGACGTTTGGTTATTTTTGTTTTATAGGAGTAGAGCTAAAATATGGTTTAAACATCACGTCACCTCAAACTCCATATCAAAGCTTCTGTCCATGCTGGAAGCCCTTATTTGAATCTCATCATCAATGGACAGACTCTCTTCCTCCTCAATCTCCTTTTTCAAACTCTCCTCTTCTTGAGCCAGACTTTCTTCCTCTTCAGTCATAGCTCTCCACTCTTCATCCTCACTCAAATCTAGTGCTCCATGGTCAGGAGGTTCAGATCTAGTCATATAAGCTAGCCTACAGGCCGCCTGTCTTACAGTAACAGCAAGACGCCCTCTTCCGGCCATTGTTGTAGTGGAGGAATTACCATCTTCTACATCCTCCTCCTCAGCCGATTCATTTATTGACTCCAAATTGGTGATTGAGGCTGACGGAACTACCAATGGGTTCTCTTTTAATGTTTTAGCCACTGTATTTTTGCCGTTTTTGATCCAATCTCCAGCTTTTTTATTGATTGGAACAGCAGCCACCTTGACTAGAGAAGGCAAAGACCTCCTTCTTCGGCTGTTGGCAATTGCCTGCTCATGCCTTTGACGGGCTGTCAATTTTTCTGCCAGCTGTTTTTTGCGTTGTTGCCAGAGAAGTTGCCGGGAGTAGGCCATTTTGGCCATGCTAGCTCGGGTTTGAGGAAGATCCATGGCACTTTTGGGAGCCATAAATCGACCATTAGAAGAAGGACTAGAGCAATTGCGGTGCAGTTTGGAGGTGGCAGGCCCCGGGTTCGACAGTTCTGTGATGGTTCCTGCAAAAAGGCTGTTTAGAGAGTAAATTTTTAATTTCAATCGAAAACATTGGAAAAAACTAACCAGACACAGTGTTACAAGCCCTTTTGCCATATGCTAATCTATTGTACACATTGGAATGAGTGCTGGGAGCAGCAGGATTGACACCAGGTTTGGTCGGAGTAGTGCTGGGAGTGCCTTTTTGACTGCTGATTTCTTCTAGGCTGCTGGCATTGCTTGATTTCCTTCTTTTGGAACGGCCGTTTGTGACCAATTGCCAGGCTGTTTCTTCCCTAGAACAGCTGTGAAGATATCCAATTTACAAAAATGTTGCAAACTGTATTATATGGTGCTTTTCACCCGGAACAAACTACCTTTTCTTGTTGACTGATCCCTTGGGCTGGGAGCTGCCTTTAATCTCCCAAGCTGCCGTTCTCGGTCTAAAAGCAAAATCATCCTTTTCAGGCTTCAAACTAATTTAGCTACCTATCCACCGAGTCCCACTCTCTTTCAATCCTGATTGACTCAATCAGCTTGGTGAAGTCATTAACCGCTTTCTGCAGATAAATCAAAGCCTCTTCACATCCAAACACGTTTTGTCTGAGCTGGCAAATCTCATACATAGAGTCAACACTCTTTTTTAAACAATCAATGCATTCACTCCACTCCTTGGCTTCCAGCATAAACAATATAGTCTTCTGGTTTTGTTCCATAATTTCATTGGCTTTGGCCTCTTGATCTAGCTCCAAAGCCGGGTTTTTGGCCATTTCAGACGTATATTCTAGCTAGTTTATATATATGATTCACATTTGCTACTAAAAGCAAATTATTGAGTAAACATCGAGATCTTATTGTAAAAGAAAAAGTCAGCTTCAAAATTTGGTCGGACACATGACATTTAAAAACTGAAGTCCTAGGGCTACGTGATATTAGGTTGATAACTAAGTTTTCTTACTTTTCGATCCAACTTGTATTTCAACAACAACTAAAATGAAAAATAAGTTACTCAAATTCTATATAATGTCCCAGTATTCTTCGAGCAACTTGATGCCACGCATGGTACCAAACGCTAATCTTCGATTCAATGAATACGGCGATTAAGAAGTTTACGTCGTACACGCTCCAGCTGCTCACAATACACTTCCGCCGTAATTGCTTGACTCTTGGGCATCAATTTTCAGTGGATTGGCTTCTTCGATCCCACCAGACATACAACATGACTTCTTATAGAGACACACAAAAAGTCCAAGAAAGCGCAGAACTCAAAGAAATCAACTGCCAGGAAGAAATAAAGTCATATGGGTAGTTTTTTAAAGGCATTTCTTGGATTAAAAGCCATTTTGCAGAGGACAATCTTGGCAGGACAATGTGGAAATGTGAAACTAGTTTATTGCTTATTTTTTCTCTCTGACGGTGCAATCGATTCAAATACTCTTATTCTTATATTCATAGGCACTCTTGCTGTTTAGGTCTTATCCTCAAAGTATGACCAAAACATCTTCTGTGAAACTAACATTTCGTATACACTGTTTAAATTGTTTCTGCAGACTGCATCATATGGTTTTTAGAAACAAATATATCTGAATAAAGTTGCAAAACTTTCAAAAAGAAACATTTTTGACTCTGGCAATTAAGGCAAAGTTTCCGTAGTCAGATTATTGGGGAGAAGTAAAAGATGAACAATAAGTTCGTGACGGATTTTCAGAGCCTTATCTTTTATCAATTTTAGGATCATATGTTCGAAAATTTATTACCATTTGAAGGCCCTGGCTCTTCTCTTTCGAATGGTATATCAACAATTCATTTCACTCAACAAAATGACCACCATTTGCATCAATACATTTGCGGAGTCTTTTCGGGAAGTTGTCGATGGCTTTCTGGATCATCTCTTGTGGAACTGCATCCCCTTCCTTCAGTAGAGAAGTCTTCAGAGCAGCAATTGACTTGTGGAGCTTGGAGCACGCTTTCGATTGTAGTTAAGGCCACAGGAAATAGTTCATTGCAGTCAGATCGGGTGAGTTGGACGGCCAGTCACCTTTGATAACAGCATTGTTGCTGAAATTCCAAAACGATTCCGGCGCGTAGATCAGCCAAATTTGATAAACTTTTTTTGAGTGAATGATATGCCATTAGAAAGAGGAGATTTAAGGCTACAAAATGCTGCCAAAAGATCCGAGATATGATCACCAAATTGATAAAAGATAAGGCTCTGTAAATCCGTCAAAAACTTATTGTTCACCCGTTACTTATCCAGGATTGACTCTGGCCTGAACAAAAATTGAAAAGACAATGTTAATCACGGCTAAAATTAAAATCAGCCATCAACTTTTTCCCAACCTTGTTTATAAGAGGGGCTACGTCCATAGGGAGTCAATGCAACCGCTTCCTCCCCCATCCTACCTTTGGGCTCAAAATTTGGGAGTGCTATTTTGGCGCTGGCATTTTTACCCACATCCCATAATTTGACAAGGATAAATGTATACAGCTGCTTTAAAAAGGGTTTTTCTCTCTCAAAAGCAGTGACTCATGTGATTCTCTCAACCAATTTAATAACAAAAGAATTCAGTTGCAAACTGCCCAAATTTTATGGCCACTGATGCCTTTTCCATCCTGTTCGGCACAGACGATCTAGGCCTTATTCCCCTGCACTATTTTGTTGAGTTTCGAAAATTTTGTGCTGTAGACGACCAAGCCGCCGACTTCATAGACAGGGTGGATTCCACGGCTTTGAAGCGCTTCTCCTTGGCTGTGTTGGAATCGGTGCTGAAACTCTTGGACGACTATGACGATCTGGACTTTTATGATGAAACGGCTTTGCATAGAGCAAAAATACTCATGCAGACCTTTGCAAATATGGCCAGCAAGTCGCCTAGATTCAGGGCCACCGTAGCCTGGCATTCCATAACCCATTGGATGGGTCTTCTCAGGCTCGAGGTAGGCTTTTTGATTGATAATTTTGTGAAAATTGTTGTCATTTTAGCCAGTTAGAGTGGAAGTGTTGGCTTCCTTAGTAGTTTTGATCAGAGATATGCACAAAGGTGAGATATTTGCTTTTGCACTTTGCAATTTCATAACAGCAAAGTTTTTACAATCAAAGTTTTGGATTTCTCGCCTCGCTTCCCAAGCCTGAACACCTAACATAGGCTCTTTTAACACTCCAATTACTTAAAGCTCTGGCTAGGATAGACCAGCAGAGTTTAGAAGTGAAAGATGGTGTTTTTGATCCTTTTTAGTGTAAAAATTGGTGTGATATGATTTTCTGTGTTTTTAGTGTTTTACTCAGAGGAAACTTATGTACAATTGTTGTCTGATCTGGCCACACTGTGGAACCAAATGGGCTCACCTAATGATCAAAAGTCTTGGATAGCAGCTGTCTTTGCTGTTCTTTTGGAGGTAGGGCAACATTAATGTACTTCAGTGGTGCAATAGGAAAAAAACAGTCAGTGTTTTGGTCCTCCAAGCTGTTTCTTTTCAATTTTGCTCAGACTCACTGCTTCTTCATTCTAAACAATTTGAATATATCTTTAATTTAGGAAGACTCCCATTTCCTAGCAGAGTGCAAAGCCCTGATGGAGAGGGAGTCTTTTACAGATGTGCTGTTCATCACAGAGTCTTTGATGGAGCAGATCTCTGCAAGTGGGGAAGGCAAAGGTCTCATTGTGAGTATCTTATAATTCACAGAATCACTAAAGCCACCTTCCAACCCCAGGTCCACCCCGGCAATCTACACTTCTGTGTCAACTACTTTGAACAAATCGACAAAGACCTGTCTATGCTCAATGACTTCTCTCAAATGCCTTCTTTAGATGTGGGATTAAGGCTTTATCTGCTCACAGACATCATATCTGGAGGGGCTTTGCATAGACTCTACTTTGAAGATGTCCTCCATAAAAATGAACGTCCTATTCGGCTCATTTGTGGAATCCTCAAAGTGGTTTGTTTTTTGTGTTCATAACTCTTTGCTTAAGAGCACTGTTTAATCCAAAAAGATCACTGAAAGCAATAAAACTGATATTTAACATCACTTATCATACTTTTCACATATTTCAGCTGCTGGAAGTGGAAGACTTGCGTCGTCAAGAGCTAGAAAATGCTATTAGAAGACGCAATCTAGCCCTCCAACAACAGCAACAGCAGACCTCGAGTGCCCAGTCAACCATTCGACAACAGCCAGTGGCAGCAAATACTAAAAGTAGTGCTAGTTCTCCGCCCAAAGCAGATCCAGAAGAAGAAGAACAACAACAAAAGCCAGTACAAGAGAACCAATCTAGTGAAGAAGAGGAAGAAAAGGATGAAGAAGTGATTTCCACAAATGGGAAAGACTATTCTCAACAAAATACGGGTACAACCAATAGCGCTTCTCTCGAAGAAACCAATCCTGAAGAAGAGAGTAAGCCACGAGATGTGGCCGAAATGAAGCCAAATGGAGTGGGCAACCACCATTCTCCAAATTCATTCAGTAAATCCGGCCCCACTTCTCCTAAACAAGCTAGATGGCTAAACGGAAACGTCCAGACAGATACTACCACAGCTGCTCCAAAAGCTGCAAACGACACAGAGGAAGCTGTTCAAAAAGTAAGTAAACAACTTGACATGCTTGACTCTACTGCATTAGAGGTCGCTCTTTTTTTGCTTTTAATAAGATAAAAAAAAGTTTCACATTGACCTGTGTCTATTCAGAGTCCATCTCTCAGCAAAAGCAGTCATCCTACTAGTAAGGCCCACCCCCAAAACCTTAAGTGCGGAGCCCAGCTTCGCCGATTGCTGCTGATTCGCCATATCCCACTTCATGTGGCTGCCAATTTAAGAGAGGCTTCTGTGCGTGCCATTGGAAATTTGTGTGTGGATTCTCCACTGAATAGACTAGTAGCTGGGCAGGAGTTGGATGCTGTAGCACTGGTGCTGCGGTGTGCTCTGAAACTAGAAGTAGACAGTCCTCTCTCCATCCAATGGGCTATAGTCACGCTAAAGCACTTGTGTTTGGACTGCCAAGAGAATCAGGAGAAACTGTTAAATGTCACAGAGGTGGGGTTCAAAAATATACATTAGTTGGCTGTGTATGCATAGAGAGTCTCAACTCAAAAGGAATTTCTATTAATTCTAGCCTGTAATGATTGCTTAGATGACCTAACATCACCTAACCAGACTTATTCAACCAAAAATTTATTTTCAGGACCCTCATGGCATGTTTGATCGCAGTAGGTTGCTTGCATCCATTGGTTTGCGAGTATCTGAAGTAGATGAAAGCACTGGAAAAGTGATTCGGCTTGAAAAAGCTCCTATTCTACACTCTCCAGCATCCAGCCAACACCAGCCTATGGATCTAGAGTCGAGCTCGTCCTCTTCTTCAGGTGCTTCATCTCCTGCTTCTTCGTCCCCTTCTTTTCCCTTTTCTAATACTTCTTCGCCCGTTTCTCAAAAAGACGGACCAAAAGACGAGGATGAAGAAGAGGAAGAGGAGCCAGTAGATCTAGAAGCAGATGAAAATGGTGAACCGGGTGTAAAACCATTAGATCTAGAATTTTCTGTAGAAAAAGACAAGGAACAGGATGAGAAGACTGTGTCCCTCAACAACTCGTCCTCCATGAGTATACAGTCAAACTAAGTAGGAGGAGATAAATAAAATGTAGGTAAAAGTGAGTGGCATAGAAAAGCACCATCCTTGAGTCTTTCTGTATGGATTTAACAACTTGTTGATTCTTTTTGTGTGTAAGAAATATTTCTTTGGAAGAGTAAACTGATTTCACATTCTAAGTATACATGGAATACATGCAAACACACAGGGTATATAATTCTTTTAGTCAAACCTTATAAAGTGCACTCTCTTTCTTTCTAGACTATTTGGTTGGAGAAAGAATGCCCGAGAAGACTCTGAAAGGCCTGTCTCGAGTGCCTTCCTTGCTCTTATGTGCTGGGTTGCAAACCCAGATTCTTATAGACCCATGCGTTTGTAACCAATCCTAGGCTGTAGTTTACTATTGTTTGTGTTGGCTCTGTTTTAGCAAGTCAATAAATTATGCACCAATCACCCAATGTCAGCCTTAAGATTGCGTTCCGATTACGGTCAATTGAAAAATCATTTATTGCTTTGAAAAATTGGAATTTTAGCACTTGATTCTGTCAGTAAAGTGAATATAGTACCATTAGTAAACAACAATGCTCGTCAACTCTATTAATTGGTTGAGAAAAGCTTCTCCATATGTCTCCATACTACCAAAGCTTTTGTTTATGAATATTTTTTTTATGATGAGATCTTTTACTTGACTGATGTTTTGCTCACAGAAGATAGCTCCAACTATCGTGTAAGTAATCTTACTCACGAACGAGCAGACATAGTTAACCTTTAAATATCCTTCGGCGTACTGAACATTTGTTTTTATCATAATATTATCCATATTTCTGCTTTCAAAAATATTTTGCATGCGAAGTTTGCAAAGGAGTCCACTAGCTGTCGTGGCTGCGTTGATCGGAATATATTCATATAGAATGTAGGATTCTTGTTCTGGGAATAATCATTATGGACTGCACAGGATAGTGCAACAAAACAAACTATAGAAATAATAGCCTGGTGTATATAATACTTCATCGAAAGTTATCTAAATTGTTGGTGTAAAAACTAATAGAGGACACAAATATTGTGTTAAGAAATTCACGCAAAGGCCTTTAGGTGCTATTGTATTATATCCCCCGCCCAAAAAAATATGTATTTTGTGGCAGTCACATTTGGGGGGTATAATACAGTAGAGTCGGCCTTTACATTAGCTACGCTAAGAACATGCTTCTAGTCTAATAAATTAAATAGAAAGTAACCAAAAGGGGTGCAATAGCAAGACGAAAAAGAATAAAGAAGTATAAATACCATGCAAACTATTTTAAAAAAGACCACTCGCAAACCAGCGACCCTGGTCGCTTTTCATAAAAATAAATTTCTTGCTTTCTATAAAGATAAACAAAAAAAAATTAGAATAAAGTTGTGGCTGATTCGAGAAAAAATAAATTTTCTTGCTCAAAAATATAGAAAAAAGAATAAAATATTTTTTTGGTTTGCTCATCTCAACGAAAACCAGCAGAGGTACCTATTTTTGAACAAGAAATTCTTTTTTCTATATTTTCGAGCAAGAAAATAGATTTTTTCTCAAATCAGCCACGTCTTTATTCTAAAATATTTTTTTTATTTGTCTATCTTTATAGAAAGCAAGAAATGTATGCTTATGAAGAGCGACCCTGGATAGGTAAGGTCTTGTGCGTGAATTTCTTAACACAATATTTGTGTCATCTATTAGTTTTTACACCAACAATTTAGATAACTTTCGATGAAGTATTATATACACCAGCCTATTATTTCTATAGTTTGTTTTGTTGCACTATCCTGTGCAGTCCATAAAAATGACCCGCATGACAATAAAATTCAGAACAAAAATCGTGCATTCAAAACTCAGCTCAATATAAACAAGAAAGCTAGCTCAAGTACAGGTACCTTTTAAAAAACATTGGTTCCCCTTGGTCACCCAAAGCCCAAAGACTTTTTAATCATTTTTTCCAAAAATCACATTCATTGTGTAAAACACGTTTTCCGGTCCTATTACAACCTAGAATGTTAGAAAAAGTGGTCAAACACATTTTTGAGAGGACTCAATACAAGTAATTTCAGCTAAGTGTCATAATATGCGAGCAATTAAGATCAATTTTAGGAAATCTAACAAAGGTAGATCCGATACTTTCGTGTAAACTTCATGCTGTACACTTGAAAAACGAGCAAATAGAAAAATATATGAAAGAGCATGATATAGAAGTAAAAAGAGAAGAAGGATTTGGTCTTATAGCTTTTGCTTGCTACACTCATTCTAAAAATATAGTGGCAGTAGTTTTCTGCGAAAAGCATATAAAACCATCCGGAACTATAATAATAGATGCAGTGAAGAAACCTTTGCTTAATCCTCTACTATTAAAGCACGTATTTGACCAATTAATAAACAGATTAACAGAGCTAAACCTGGCAAGAGTGAATGTCACTGTCGATTATCAAAGCAACCCCTACACGAAATTGGGATTCGAAAACAAAACAGCAACAAATGTGTTCACCTATATTTTGAAACAACCTCAAAATGCACTGCTTTCTCGTCAGCCAGCTTCCAGTTCAACATCCTCAAGCCCTTCTCCAGCCCTGACAGCTAGATGTAAAATCGTTATTTATGATGTCAACGAGTTGCGGGAGAGAAACAACGAGAAAGATGAAATACAAAACATGATAGAAATTTATGACGTCCATTTTTTTTCTGCATACTTCAGGCCTAATGGAAATATGATAGAAGAAATGTTCGAAAAAAATTTTGTGGCTGCTTGCTATAATTCTTCAATTACAGAAAAGAATGAAAAAAAACTTGTGGGACTTGTCTTCTACGCAGAGCCAAAAGATGGGACCATGAAAAAAAATAGTAAAGTTTACATAAACACGGTATTGATGAAGGAACCGTATAATTTGGTGGATCATGGCTCTCAAATGATGGTACAGCTGTTTAGAAGTCTAATGAAAGAAAATAAGGCAGAAGTGTTTGTAACAGTGCGAAATGACACATGTTTTAACTTTTACAAAGAACTGGCATTTCGACATACAGTTGTGATATTGCCTTCCGAAATGAGTCTCTACTTGTATGAAATAGAAAGTAATCCTCTAGAAGAAGAAAAAGTGGACGATGTAAAAGTTTTTGTTCAGAATAAAAAGCTTAAAGAAACGAAGCGCGAAGTCGAAACTCTTTTACACCAAACAGACAAAATTGTTTGCACAGTGCCAAGTACCAAACAAATATGTGGTGTTATTCTTTATAAAACTACGGAAAATAATGATCTAGTTGAAATAAAATATCTGGCAGTTGACAGAGAAGAAATTCAACGCGGCGCAGATATTCGAATAATGGAGTACTTTTTGAAGAAGTTTGATAAAAAAGGGTCAGTGATCAAGAAAATTGTTCTAAAGAATGATGAAGATGCCATTGCACTACTGAAAAAGTGTAAATTTATTGAATCCTCGAAGATGGATGATGACACCATGGAGATGATGATCAACCTTGGAAAAAATACCGGACAAGTGAAAGATTATTGCAAGCAATAATTGTGGTTTTCACAAAAGTTATACATTTTTGAATAATTTTATTTTTGAAAGAATTTTTTTGTTTTGAGTCCCCCAGCAAAAAAGTTTTTAGGTATTTGAAAGCAGAAGTTCAAAAAGTTGCTTGTTTGTCGAGATATGGTCAAAAGTAGGTATACCGACATCGTGGAATAGCAATTTCCTTACTTGAAGCCATATTTCGGCACGCAAAAACTTTTTTGTTTTCTAGTTTTAGTGCGGATTCCCGGAGCCTACGTTAAAGTTCTAAATTTTAATGAAAAATTTAAATATAAAACTAAAAGACTTCTGCGTCAAAAGTTATTTTGTTACCCGAACTACCCAAATCATCAGGAAAGTCTTCGTGCCATTTTGTAGATCGAAGATCCGATCATTTTTAGTCATAAATATGCAAATTCTAAGTATGAAATCATGTTCTGCGCATAAAATTAGCTTTAAAAACAAATTTTGAAAATTGGAGACTGATGGGTTGCTGATGGGTAAATTGCGGATCGCCAAAATCGAATCGGACAAAATCGGGCTAGAACATTCATCTGGATTTTTGGAATCGACCCTATTTTGTCCGACCCGATTATGGCGATCCGCAATTTACCGTGTACCGACTGATGACTTGAGTTTTCAAATGTTTTTAAATATTTTATATTTCATTTTTCAATTAGTAGCGTAAGCCCCTGAACACATTTTGACTACTACTGCTACAAAATAGAAATATTTTTTCAAAAATGGATAATAAAGTCGACTCTCGATATAAGAGCACCCCTTGGGACGGACAGTTTGTGTTCTTATAGCAAGAGTGCTCTTATAACGAGAGTTGAAAGTATTATTTGAAAATAAAAAAGATTTCGGAAAAATCATGATTAACTGTTGTTTTAGCATTAATTGTGTTATCCTTGAGCAATCTTTTATGTTTCATTTTGTATCACAATAAACAATATAATTTGGACTGTTTTGATTGGAAATTCCATTTTTGTACAAAGGCTAACTCAAAACTTGTGATCTGTATGATATTTTCGCTTTTCTTATTTTTCAAAGACCTTTTTATTGCAGTTTTCTCAGCAAAAACGCCACTTTTTAAATTCTGTTTTGAGATTTGATTTTTTTCGAGTTTCGGCTATCGGCTCAGCTACCCGAAAATTTCGATTTCGGTTTTTCGAAATTCTTGGTGAAATTTTTGGGTAATTGAAGCCAGAATTCGGTTTTTTGGAGCATCGGTTCGGGTACCCAAAAATTTTGGGTACCCGACAACCCTACCAGTCAATATGTTGAATCATACACAACAAGCGATATATTTTTAAATCTAATTTTCTTTTTTTAAATGGCCATTTGTCTGAATCTTTAGTAGTTTGTGCTTGGTCCATCTCATTATCTTTTTACACGTCCAAAGAATCAGTCCCAACGTCACCACGCACACAACCACCAAAGTAAAAAGAACATCCAAAGAGTAGAGCTGCACAGCGGACAAGTATCTTCCCTGCAGCTGCAGAGTACCTGTGTCTCCAAACTCTGCTGCAAATTCCGAATATTTGACTACCCTTTCTTCGGCTGTCATTGGCTTGGACTTGACCATTCTTGATAACAGATGAGCATTTGCTTTGTAAGAGGGGTTGGATAGCAGTTTGTGGAGAGCAGCTACTATATTCTGCTTGCTCAGTTTGGTCTTGTCCAGCAAAACAGCCATTCCCCGCCTTTCTAGAAGCTTGGCGTTGCGTTTTTGGTCAGCAAAGACTGGCATGCAGATCATAGGCACGCCTTTGCTCGCACCTTCTATAATGGAATTCATGCCAGCGTGGGAGATGAAGCCTAGCAGACGAGGATGTTCTGCAAATAATTTTTGCAATTGATCCAAAATTTAGTTAGCTTGCTCAATGTGCTTACCCAAAATTTGGTTTTGAGGCAGCCATTTGTCAGTAAACACATTTTTGTAGCCTTTAGCCACTTGATGCTCATCCTTTTCGTATTTCCAGATGAAATTGATGTCTGGGAACTGTGCAAATGCATCCAAAAAAGCTTTTTTGATCTCTGCACTCATTTGGTTGCTTTGTACCACCGACCCAAATGAGAAAAATATGACTCCTCTTTTGGCGGAAGAGAAAATGTCCAAATATTTCTGCAATTGGGTTAATTTTGCAATACGAACAAAACAAAGAAAAACCTGCTCTAAAGGGACTGATCGATGTCTTCCGAGCCCTCCAATGTAAATTATTTTGTGGCTGATCGGCTGGGCATAGTCTATATGCTCGTCCGAGTTGACAAAGTAAAAGGCTGAGTCAGCAACAGTATCCTAAGAATTTATTTAATTTATTCTATATCCAAGACATCCTAAAGGATGTAATATGGCAGTTCTGTGTATAACACTTAAAAACAAACCATCATATTAAATCCGGGCAGCTTTTCTTTAATCACATTTTCCACTTCTCCAGTATACATTGCTTTGCTAAAAAAATGGTCTGGTAAGTAGGCCAGAAAGTTTTGGATTCTTTCCCAGTAGCTCATCTGATCAGTGGTCAGGCCGAGTAATACAGGCACATAAGAAGGAGTCAATTGCAGACCCAGAGTAGAGCTAACAAAGGGATTCAGCGCAGCACTAAACGTCGTAATGTAACGTTTAATGCCCAAATATTTAATGATGCCCAGGCCACAGGCTTCGAACAACTCGGTCATCGCCAGATCAAAATTCTCAAGTCGCAATTTCTGCAGGTTTTCAGTATCCTTGAGGACAACTGAAATTAATGGTATTCCGCTTTATCCAAGTTGCAATATCAAAATAATTTGGAATCAGCATTTAATTGGTAAATAAATGAACTCTAAACTAAAACCCACTCTGGCCGCCCCTTCAAAAAAATAATTTCACAATCACCTCTGCAAAAGTCTCTTTTGACTCTGGTCATTACACTCATCATCTCAATGATTTTCGCAAAGGACTCTTTCTTCCACAGCATTTCTTGGTTGTTTTCAACAGAAAATTCCGGTACAAAAGCTCCATCTCTTGGCATTATATAGTAGCGCACACTCTTGTTTTTTGTGCCAGAAAATGTGATGTTATCGTTGAGAATTGGCTGATAGACTACCTTAAAATTTAAATACAACCTGACTAAATTACACGGCACTACTATTTTTTTTGTAAAATTATGATTTAACTAAAAAAAAGCGGGTTCTACTCGATATTTTTGCTCCAAATTTTGAAAAATACCAAGACCAATAGAAGTCTCCGGCTGTACAAAGATTAGTAAATTTGAAACTTGATACACACACATCTCGTCAAGTTTTAAGTCGTTAGAAAGCAGTCAAAGATTTATCGAATTGGTAAAAAAGGAATTCGAAAAGTGCCGCACTCGTAAAAAAGGAAATCAGAATTCCCTGGATCCTATAAAAGTTTGGCCAAAAAACTGATATGTTGTGAAAATTTCAAAAAAAGTGCAAAAATTTCAGATCATAAATTTTTGAAATTACCACATCGTGTCCAGCCGCAGCTAATGTATCAGCCAGTTTTCCACAAAAAGTAACATGACTGCCGCCAAATTTAGGATTGTAGATGAGGATTTTATAGCCATACGAAAGTTTAAACAAAAAAAATAAAACTAATTGCCAAATGAGAATAAAATGCATTTGTGTGTTAGAAAAGATAAAATGGTTGTGTCTTCTACTTAGTTTGGTTCTTTTTATACACCAATAAATATAAATTGTGTGCTTTGTCTTGATCAAATTAGGGTGATGTGCAAACACTTTACTTTGTTTATAAAGACACAAACTATATTTTGTTTGATTTTTGTAATAAAGACAGAAAATATGGGTAATCGATTAAAGCCAGTAGATTTTCAAGGATTTTTAGGACTAGAGATGTTGACTCGAATAGCGACGACGTTTGACTGTAAATTTTTTATGGCTCCTGAATATCTTGACTCTACTGTATTATATAATACAGTATAATATAATATATTATATAATACAATAGTACCTTCCTTAAAAAGTGCTCCTTAATTGTCCTTTTCCTTTAATTAAAATTATTAACTAAAAAAGAATTGACAGAGAACCACTAAACTTATATGAAGAAAGGTGTGCGCTGATTCACGGCTAAACTAAGCTGGCCCACCCTAAGCCTAAGGCTTGGTTGCATGCCCAAAAGTTTTGCTAGGAGATAACCCATATTTACCAAAGGGTCTTGTGGAACAAGATATTTCCTGAAAGTGAATCAGCTGAGGGATAAGTAGATTAACCAAATGATAACTAGTTACATTACTAAGTAAACCAGACCAAACATAAACCTTCTTTGGGACAAATAATAAAATCTTTAACATAGATTTGATTGATGGAAAGTAGCGCATATAGAAAATTTTAGCACGCAGTCTGTTAGAAACCATGACTACATTCAAATGGTTTTTTTGGGAAAAAAGTGTGACAAGTCATAATTTGTAGCAAGTCGTATGTCAGTCATTTTTTTTAACGCCACACTATTTTTAAATATTTGAAAGTGTGGCTGCAGCCTGTGACTGCAGCTTCAAATTTTTTTCTATTGTGACCAGAGTGTGGCTTTAGCATGTGGCTGCACATTGTGGCCAGCCGAAAGCCACATGCAGCTGTCGCAGCCACCATTGTGACCAGGCCTAAAGGCTCGTTAACTTCTTTGTGATTTGTTGCTGCAAATCCATGGACTTGTGATTTTTAATTCTGTTTTCATAGGAGATTATAGCTATGGGTAGCAAAGATGTCGAAAAAAGTCTTCAAATTGAATCTGATACAATGTGTATGAATTTGCCACGAAAAGCGACTTCCCGTTAGTTTTTTAATATTTGTTTTTAAGCTACCGTATAACCTCTATTAATCCTTCCCCTCTCTTGTCACGGCGGTCAGTGATCAATCATTTTTTACGGCTCAATCACCCGACAATTGGGTACTGACACCATGCTCAAAAATATAGCCCTGAATCTCAGTTACATTTTTGAGTATGCTGTCAGTACCCAATTGTCGGGTGGTTGAGCTGTAAGAAATCGTTGACCATCGATTGTCGTGACGAGAGAGGGGGGAGGATTAATAGAGGTTATACGGTATTATTTTTATCCATATGTTTAGTTCGGGACAAATTTTCCGAACAGCATAGAAAAGGTTTTGAGAAGAAGCAATCAATTGAAGAGTGGCACTACAGTCGTGAAAAGCGTTCCATGGAGCTTTTGGCTTCAGTTCCAGATCGTTTTAATTTAAGTTGATTTGTTTTAGAGCTTACAAAAACTTACTGAATTGTTTAGTAGAGATATCATTGTTTTTTTTTTAGTTCCTTGCTCGCCCCAAAAGAAACAGAGCTTTAGTGGAAAATGGTATAACATCTCCAAAAGTTTTCTCTGATGTTGAATCGTTGAAGACGCAACACGCAGTATTTTTTTTTTTTCAAATTTGTCTACATTTTTGTTATTTTATCAGATTTCAGGCCAACGGTTTGAAGAGCAGAAGATCTCGTTCTATTCCTTCCAGTCCCATTGCGAAACATGGGTGAGCATAGAAATACAGTGGCGGTAAAACCTCGTACGTACCGGTTAATTTTTGGGATCTGGTGGCTAAAATTCCACAAATTAAAGGTCCCAACCAACTTTTTGCGTTCTAGCGGATAAAAATACTCCTCAGCTACCAGAAACTACCTAAATGTTATTGGTTTAGTTGATTTTTTTGCATTACATGCTCTGACGTTTAATTTTCCCCCGTTTTGGGGCTCGATAAAACTTCCTACGCACTTGCTTTCCAGTGCTTTCCGCGGTGTCGTCCATTCCAAGGGCTACTCGACCAAGTGCTAAGGCTCAAACGTGCAAGAAATCCTACGCAGTTTTGCTTTGAAGTTTACCATTGATAAAGTGATGCGTAAGAGTTTTGTCGGGCTCAAAAATTAGGTAGCATTAGACGTTGGGTCAAGTGTACTTAGAAAAATGACCAAATCGGGGAGTTAAGTCTATTCCAGTAGCTGTGGAGGATATCTCTCAGATAAAACTCAAAAGGTTGGTTAAAGGCACCATTTTTTGAGTTTTAGCCATCAAACCCCAAAAAGTAAGCGGTGCGTACGAGGTTCTGTCTGCGACTGTATATTGACAAGAAATTTTGATACCGTTAGTTGGTTAACTTATTGTAGTCTTTCATCCTCTTCATTCAGGTTTGAAGATGCAACTCCGGTTAACATTTCCCAGGCTCAAAAAACGGTTTTCGCTTCGAAGCCATCCTCGGGTGTTTCTAGTGATAAAGAAAAGGTAAGGAACTGTTAACGTCATTACTTACTTCCTTCATCTTACATTTTATACCTTCTGTTAGTTTTCTGTGAGAGGGAGGGCTTTGAAGTTACAAGATGGTGATTGTATTTCGTTAGCAGCGGCACCAGTTTCTAATGAGAAATCAAGCCAACTTTTGGGTAGGTCAACTCGTTTTTTTTTCCTGCGCTCTAAGGTCTTTTCAGATTTTGATTCAGATCTAGATGCGTACATCGGCCGTTATCACTTTGAGGACACCTCGAAGATGCCAAACGGAGAATTGGGAAATCACAAGCGCTATCAGTTCTAAGTTAAGAATTCTTAGGAAGTATTTTCGTCATTACGCCCAATGTTTCTTACTTGTGTTTCTCAGTTTTTTCATTGGGCTTTTCGTTTAATCGCCGATAAAATTTTTCTGTTTGCGTTTGTTATTGCAGATGCTGTATTGTCTGTCTCACAATCCATGTACTGGCTACCAATGTAAATTGATTAATTACAGCGCGTCGAGGGAAGAATGGGCGACGGTAAGAAGGGAATTTTGAAAGTAATAAAAAATATTTAAAAACAAGGTTTGCAGGTAAAACTTAGGTGCATAGACGTTTCGCAAATATTTGCATTTGCAAATATTTGCGAAACGTTTCGCAAATTTTTGCATTTGTAGGATTATTGTCTCAATCTTGATTGCTGTTAAAATTATTACTATATATTTACGTCTGTCTCTCTATATCTGCTCCTACCATTTGCTTACTATAGGTTATGCAATTGCAGCGAGTTTAATGTCACGCTTTTATTTAAATTTCAAACTTATAACAACAACAAAAAAAATCGATAAACTATTATTTCAACGCGTGATTTTTCCGGCCATAATTTCTTTCTTCATTTTTTCACGCATGCTTCCCATTTGCTTTTGATCAAAGTTTAATGGTGCTCCACGCGAAATGCACTCTGCGTAGCAGCAGACGAAGATTCCACAGTCAGTGTTATTTGTTTGTTGCGGAATGTTCTGTAGAAAATCAAGCGACTTCGAAAAATTTAAGTTTAAGAGCATACCTTGTGGCTAAAGCCAATCCAGTCCAGTGGGTCAGGTACCATCTTCTTCTTATCGGCAGATTCAAATTTTAAAAATTCTCTAAAAAATAAATTGCTCTTAATGTATGAAAATATCTTATCTTACTTGATTGTGTTGATTACTTTAGTGCCATCTCCGCCCATTGAGTCATAGTAGTCGACCCTTCTGCGCTTATTGAAAATAACGGCAAGAGACCAGTGACCAGTAGAGTGAATTGGAATAAAGACGATGTCGAAGGAAAAGAGATCGACATTACTTGACCATCTCAGAACTGTCGCAGGACCCTTTTCCAAAAGCTGTGTGTAGAACAAAGTGCTGCGAGCGTAAAACTAAAGACAACGATAAAAAAAGACAAAAATTAGTTTCTCTTAAGCTAACCTTTGAATTGTTTTGCTCAACAATCATTTGTAGATAGAAATTAATCAGCTCATCATTGATCAATGCGCCCACTTCAAGCCTATTAAAATCTTCTTGTCTTAGCTGCAATCCATTTTTGCTGACCAGAACATCTGGATCTTTTATTGGAAATTCTTTGATCATATTGAAAGATATCTCCGAGATCCCTGCAAAGTTTAAATAAAAACCATGAAAAAAATTAACGATACTGACCCGTTAGATCGACTGTTGAGACTACTTTGCTATCACCTGCTTTCATAATTTTTGTTTTCCGTACTATTGGATCAATTGCAGCTCGTTTCCGATTTTGAGCAGCTCTTTCTGCCTTTACTGTCCTTAGGCCAGTATTGTTGACGTCTGGTAACAATCTTGACGCAGCATAAAGAAAATCTTTGCATTGCGAGCTAATGTCCACTGATTTTCGATTTCTTGCTTTCTTCTATAAAAACTATTAGTGAATTAAAGTCACGGATTTACAAGAAAACAAAATTCACATCAAAATCGATCCACAAATCCCATAGTTTTTCATTAATTTTTTCGTACTTTTTGTTCTTCTCGCGTACATTTGCCCCATTCTCAATTCGATTTATACGCACTGATTGTTGATACTGCAGCTTTTGCAAGAAGGCAATAAGAAGCGAGTTGCTTGGTCGGCGAAGCGCTCCATGACGCCTAAAAAATATTTGGCTTACTAACCTAATGTTTTTTTTTTATCATGTAACTTTTTGAGAAAAGAATGATAAGCTTCAGCTGCGTTGTTCGTCCTAACATCCTCCTTATAGAAATTCCAAATATGTATTGGTTTAGACATCCATTCTATTTCAAAATAGTTGACAAACTTCTTAAAGTAAAACGTTCTTGAGCAAATTAAGTGCAATATTTTGCATACCTTGATCAGCTCAGACCTTTCTAATGCAAGAAACTCTTTTTTGAGGAGACTCCAGCTCAATTCCACGAGATCAGTTGGTAAAAAAGTCACTGCAAGCGCACACCTGACAAGAGATCGAAATTCTTCGTCTTCTCGGTAGCGCATAATAAGGCCAATCTTCTTTACGTTGCGCAAAAGTGCCTGACAGTAATGAAAATGGCATCCCCTGATTTTCTAAAAATTTTTTTTTTAGAAAATCAGGGGATGCTAAAAAAAATTAAGATAAAAGGGGAAAAAAGTTACATTTTCACCGAGAATTCCCATTGCAGCAGTTAACTCTGCTCTCTCAAAATCCATAAACACTCTTTTGTAGATAGGAACCAGAGTAAGACGAGACCAGCCTTTTACAATTGCATTTAAGACAACTTCATAGCTTCTTCTTGTTTTCCTTTTCATCAAAGCAGTAGCAATAACAACCCACTCACCCTTTGGCTTGCTATTCTCCTCTGATGCCTGGTATTTTATCTGCTTTATTGGCAACTAAATACGAAATGTTGTTTTTCTGAAGTCATTCAACTAAAAATTACAAATCCGTGGATTGTCAGAAGCTGACTAAAGGTTCTTGAGCATACACCAAACGTTGAGTCCATCGCTAAGTAATAGCATTTAGCACCCACTAAGAGATCAGTGTCACTTCCAAATACAACCACTTCTGCCTCTCGATCAGACAATAGCTCCCATCTAAACTCACATAAAATAGTACAAATAAACAAAAAAAAACAAAATACCTTTCAAAGTTTCCCTTTGTAGTTTTGAAGGCATCTGGCAAATCGAAGGGGTCTTCAACATTTAGCACTCCTTTACGGCGATGTCTGAACAACTGCAGTCTTTTTTCTTGGTATGAGCCAAAGAGGTTATTGACAGATAACGGATTAGAAGTGTCTTCACTCTTTTTTTGAGATATTTCCAGAGCTTGATCCTGGTACTACAATTAAAGGAAAATTGCAGAGAAAAGGTTTAGGAAAACTAACTTTTTCAAATGCAATTTGTGGTTGAGCTCCCAATTGCGTTCGCACTTCCTGCCGACAATTTCTGTCCAAATTTATGGCGACGATCTCATTTTCCGTATAAACCCTACATTCTTTATGATGAGTACCGTAGATGACGCATTCTTTGGTTTCTGGAGATTCATGGAGTGTTGGAACTCTAAGTAGCAAATTTTTTCGTTTGATTCTAAAATACATACTACTTTAAAAGCAAACTAGTTAAGATATAGCCTACTCGCCACAGTCGTAGCACATATAATAGTTTTTTCGCTCTGTTTGACTACAAATGCGAAAAATTCTATATCCATCTATTCCTTGCCGCACTGCTTTCATAGGGCCGAAATACTTAGTTTTAATAGAGCTGTAACAACGTTTAAATA
>BBSZ01011907.1:0-10678 GCA_000981365.1 Subanguina moxae | reverse complement strand
ACAACAATATTGTAACAATAAAATTATTTTATTGGACGAAAAACATCCCATTGATTTTTTCCACTTTTTTTTTTTTGGGGGCTTTCCGCTTTATTTAATCCCTGCAAGCCTGTCGATATTCTTGCACGCCTAGACCCCTATCTTCTTGCATTGACTCTAAAAATATGTTGGAATACGCCTGACATCTAAATATGTAAAATCGTAGGACGAGATGATTGCTGAAGCTGCTAGCATTCTCTCGATACTTGGCTCCACAAAACTTGCACGAAAACTTGCTATCATCTTCATCAAAGAACTGTATGCTCCAATGCTTCGATTATATCTAAAATAATTTAGAAATTTAATGGCAAATCGCTATTGGCGACGTAAAAAGGAAGATGGACCACAGCAATAGTTAAAAAATCGCAGCAATGAATGATATTCGCGTTTTTTAAAAGGGAGCGAAGATATTTTATCTTCGCGCGAATATTCGGATTTCACAACTCTATTTTTGACTTTTATATGCATGGAGACACTAATATTTTGGGCTATAAAAATATTAGGGTGTTTAATATTAGGGTGTTTCCATTGAGTGTTTAAACTTTTGATTTGTAAAAAATTTGAGTTATAAATTTCATTAAGTCATGAGTTTGATGCCAGCCCTAAATTTTCAGGTATTGAAATGCCGTCTAAAGTCGGCTGAGTCAAGAACAACCGAATCAAGAGGTAGTAGACAGAGCCTTGCAGAGGAGGACTATCCCCTGGTGCCTCTCTCTCTCATTCACCAGGCTTCCACCTCCAAGTCTATAGGCTTGGATCGGAATGTTAGGTAGGTTGATTGCACATATTGTGCTGCTAAAAATGCTTCTATTTGCAGCTCCTCTTCTCCTGGATTGTACCTTTTAGAGGCTAGTGTGGGAGTTCCGAGAGTTAGTAGCACTCCCAACAGAAATACAGACAGTCATTACCACTCATCCTCCACTCGGCTCAACCAACAAGATCAAGAAGACCTGCATAGCTTTGGAGAGCGATTCAGAAATGAGCAACTACGGTATACCTAACTAGAGAAATCACCGTCTTTACACTAATATTGCTTTAGAAATTTGTTTCTGGAGGAAATGGTAAGGAAAAAGACATAAATGACTTACACTACGTTTCCAATGAGAGGAGAAAGAGAAGGAGAAAGAGGAGTCTGAGGAGTGTTTCCAAAGAATTCTTGCATGAATTTTTCAGAAGATTATTTTTATAACTTTTGTTTTTCCATGTGATTTGCTTTTTGCAGCGGTAACGTACTAACAAGGCAATTAAAGCAAATAGCATGTACATAATAAATGCAAAACACTCAGGTTTAACATGTTTAAGCAAACAAAAGATCAAAATTCTTGTAAGAATTCTTTCAAGATTTCAAATCGATTTGAAAGGCAAAAGAGAAGGAGAAAGAGAAAATCTTTTGTTGAAAGAGAAAGAATTCTTCGAGGAATTCTTTCTTTTTTTTTTATTAGAAACACAAAATTCTTTCTCTTTCTCCTTCTCTTTCTCCTCTCACTGGAAACGTAGTGTTATTCGGAATGTTTTTAAAACCACTCGAAACATGTGTTAAAACTTAGTGCCTGTAACGTACAGAAAACATATTTTTTTACAGCAAAAAACTCTACCAAAATTTGATCCTTTGCCTTGAGGAACCAATCTAAACCAAGTCTGGAGGGTGCTTGGTTTAAGCCCCCTGCGTCCTCAAAGATAGATATGGCACGTCAACCCCAAGCCTTCCCCCTCGCATATCCAGTAGTTTGTGGTCGAAATGCGTACACACACGCATACTTAACACATAAATTAGTCGAAAACGATTCAAAAATAGACTCTACTGTATTATACCCCTCCTCATAATTAAATTACCCCCACGCCAAAAATTTAACTGCCACTAAATACGTGTACCATCCGCCCTTGACCTATTTTAGTGCTCTAAAAATGGTAAAGCGAGTCGTTTTGGCCGGTCTTTTGCGGTTAAGGCAGGCAGTAGTACTCAAAAGTGCATAAAAGCAGCATGAATACCGAAGTTTCTGAATGCGGGAGGTCCCATTCAACAAAACTATGTTCAAAATTCCTTTTTTTGGCATTTATAGGATATCCAACCATCCACACTTGGATTATCTTGGTTCCCAAGACAAAAAAAAAGTTCAAAAATGGTAGGTCTGGTCCTAAAAGCATAGTTTTTGCACGCCTTAAAACTCAAAACATATGGTAAATTATTGAAATTATTCTTCTAGGTGGATAGTCTGCGACACCAAGTAGATGCAACCCTGAACAGCAATGAGGTGTTGAGTGCGGACATAGTGCACTTGAGTGAGTGCTTGCAACGCGAGAGCTATGCAAGAAGGGAAGATGCCGAACTAGCTGCTGATAGAACAATGGTTGCTTGTTGTTGTCTCTTTTATAGAGGGTTGTGCAAAAAGCTAAAACTTAAGAAATTGTTTCTTCTACATACTTTTTATTTATTTTTCATATTTCTTGACTTTAACCGATAAGCGAATTTAACAACAAAAATATTGATATTACCTTATATTACTTTATGCATTACTTATTGAGATGGTGCCCCACTTGTCATTTTTTGTTAAAAAAATTATGCTAAAAGCCCCTTCTAAGCATTTTTAATACGCTAAAAACGATAATAAAAGCCGTTTATCACATTTTATCTTTATAGAAAATGGGATTGAGGAAGTCAAAAATTTCCATATTTTGCATTAGTAAACTCATAATTCAGGAAGCCACAGACTCCAGGGGCGGTGGAAACATGTTACGTGACAAAATAACGCCGCATCGTGAGTCTTTGGCTCAAAACTGATTCTAGTCATTCATTGGGAATTTTGAGTATGAAGGGTGGCAAGAGTATGAGGGGTGGCAACGATATTAGGGGTGGCAACGGTAATATGAGTGGCAACCAAATACCCCCCCCCCTAACACCCCTTTAATGTGAAAAACAACATTAAAACGGCATTAACGTGCTATTCCCTTTAAAATTTTGAATTTAAAATTTTGGCGCCAATTCAAATTTAAGACAATATTTTCAAATAATCATGTGTCCAATTTGCAACCTTTTGGCGGTTTTTGGTCAGGACCCCCCACTTTTTAAGCCACCATGACCGCTGTAGGCCCACCCGCTCTCAATAACATTTATTTCTTGTAGCTTACATTGTAAGCTACAAAATATCTTTAACTACATTTTCGTAAAGGATGCTTGCAAAGGCACTACAAGCAAAAGTATGTAAAAAATGACGACTTTTGGATTTCGATGTTGCTTCGGCAGAAGCTTTTATACTCCAGATATAGCCGTGATACAGAAGGTCAGCTTGCACCAAAAGATAGCTCTAATCCTAGCGCACAACAACTTCTTAACCGTTAAGCAAATTTGGTGGAATTGGGTTGAGCTAGAGACCATTAAATTTGAAAAAGACGCTCTTTTGCGGTTTTTGCCCCATTTAGGGGTCAAGGAGGGCCGAATAATTTTTGTTCATATTTTTCCTAAAATCCCCAAGATCTGAACTTTCCTATGAGGGGTAAAACTCCTCTGAATGAGAAATCCTCAAGTCGGTGTAAAATAGCTTATTTCTACCGCCTCAGGAAGTATACTTAGGCATATAACTTAGGGTAGGTCAGCTTAGCTTAGTAGTAAGCCGCTAAACTCAGATGAAGCAGGGTAAGCACCAGCTCACGGGTAGCCTACATTGGACTAAGCTGTATGCTTAAGTGACATTTCTGGGTTTAAAAATTGTTTATAAGGTAGTTTACCTTGGGCTACTAAGCCAAAATATGGATTTTTTAAATCCTTTTTAGCATATAAAAGGGGCTAAAACAACAGGGGGAGGAAGGCAAAAATGGGCTGAATTGTTCATCAGAGCCGTAATCTTTGACTTTTTCGGCTCTCTCAAATATAAAACGAAATTTCCCACCATTCGAACAAGTAGTTTTTGTGCTTTCAGAAACAAAAGCGATTAGTGGATGTTTTCCACCAACGCCTGCATGAAATGTGGATTGAGTTTTGTGCATTTAAAAGAAAGGTTGTCTAGTCAGCTATCCTTCTTCGTTGTATTATTAGTTCAAGTATTTGTAGGTGACCGATGCAAAAAATGACATTGGTTTTGATTTGGAAACGCAAAAATCTGAATTTTTGAGGTAAGCCTTGAGTTCGAGCTTTCCATTTGATCGTAGTCACTTGTTTAGACTACGCAGAACTCTGGAAATATTAGTGAAAGAAAGCAAAAGTGCAGTAAGGTTTTTGGCACTATTTGGTATACCCCGTCCACACCACCTCGCTGCCCATTTCATTTCTAAAAATGTATTTTAACCCATTACAAGCAATTTTTATACGTTAAAGACAGAAATCGTGTCAAAATCTTGACACCTACCGTATTTTCTCTAATAGAACCACACCCCCCCCCTATTTCAAAATCGTGTTTTTGGCATTGTGTTTTCAACCTGCTTCTTGGAGACAACTCCCGAGCAAGTTACCACTCAAATTGTAGCTTATTGTTTTAGCTATAAATTAGGTGGTAACTTGCCTAATTGTTTGGAAAAAGTAGGCCAAAAACACGATTTTGAATTAGGGGGTGTGGTTCTATTAGAGAGAATACGGTAAACTAAGCTTAAACACATTTTTTGAAACACTCTAATATCTGCTCCAAACACTTTGTTGGACATAAATTTGTTGGACATAAAATCATAATAATTTCAAGAAAGCAACGCAAACAATGGTCAATTTCAATCATATTTCTGTCCACTCAGAGCTTTTGATAGCAGTTGCCCCTTATATATCCAGCAGATTGATGTCAAAATTGACCCCACTTGAAGGATAGAATTGATTGTGTAGACCAGCAAAGAATTCCTTGTATACATCTTATGAGACTTGCATAGCTAGAATTTTCCCTGCTGATTACAGAGCACAGTGCTGATAAGCGTTGTTCTTGTGCTTCTGATCTCTTGGAACTTCTTCGCAGAGTCAGATTTGTAGACACTTTGCCTTTGAACTTAAGAAATATTCCTTTTAGTTGAGCACAGCATTAAAAAAACAGTAAGGGCGAGAAAAGGAATGTGAAAAGACATTTGAAAGACAAACAAAGACAAAAAGTGCTAAGCTCTGGCTAAAGGCGATTTTAAAGTTGTTTTCTGCACATGTCCGTCTAAAAAAGTGAAGTTTTTGACAAAAAAATCAACTCAGCTTGGGGCACCAAGATGGACCCAGGGGATATACCTAAGTAAGGCCGTTTTGTGTTATGCAAACACTTTTTTAGTCTAAAGAGGAGCATTTTCAGCAACAATGTAGACATAAAAACGCAACAAAAGCGCAAGAAGAAGCGATGGAAGACATTGTCAGTAAGTATGAAGAGTTGGTCAAGAAGAATGCTGAGGTGAACTTTTCTCTAATCATCTAAAACACAAGAACTACTGGTACTATCGCAGATTGAACTAGAAAAGGACAACTTTGCCAGAGAAGCCAGCAAGCTAGGGTCAGATCTAGCTCGGACAAATGAAGAAAAAGAAGGGCTGGAAAATGTTTTGCAGCGTATCCACAGATTGCCTGAGGTCAAATCTATGTTAAGGAAAAGAGCGACATCTGGAGATCCAGGTAGCTGCAGACTTTTTTACCAACTTGCAGTGCACTCAACTCTCAATGCAAAACCCCCACTATAGCGTCCCTTCAGTTCATTCCCAAGAAAAGTGGGGATTGTTGTATTGAGAATTGACTGCAAGAATTAAATTTTTTAAAAACTACAAAAAGAAACTGTCTTGAGTAGATATCTGACTAATCCAATTGCCATTTAGATTTAAGAGAATGCGCTTCTCAAAGTCTACGTCATGCCTCTGTCCTTGCTGATGTCGGGCTGGCCTTTAAGTTGCAGATTTCAGAATCAGAATGTTTTAAAAGGAAGTATGAACAGGCTCATTACAAGCAAACAGAACTGGAGGGCCACATAGCTCAACTGGGAACAGATTTACAAGAAGCTCACAGTTTAAAAAATGCAGAGAAAAATGCTCATCAAGAGACGTAAGTGCTTGTCTGTGGCCATTTCAACCTTGTTGTTCTCTGCTCCTTTGTCTTCTTAGATTCCATGTTTTAACTAATAAATAAAAAACTAATAAATAACAATAGGGCCGAAGCAGTGAGAGGCAAAAGTATAGGAATGCGAGCTTAGAAAACACTGCTTTCATCCAAAGAATATTTTAGAAAATCGGAAGCTGAGCGCCTGAGAAGACAATGCACAAAGTTACATGAAAAGATTGAGAGTTTTGAAGCCGAGAAAATATCGATGCAATCTTCGCTGCAGTCAACCAATCAAAGGCTAATAGAATTGCAGAGGTTAGGCCTACAACTCTTTCAAATTGTGAATTCTTTTAAGTAGTTTTAGTGAGCAAAAAATATTCACTCTACAGCATCAACAAGAGAAGCATGAATTGGTGGAGCAACTACAGCGAAAAAGCATCCAGCAACCTAGCTGCGAGCGATGTCCTCACCTGGAAGCAGAAAATGAGCGTCTACGAAGCCAACAAAGTGGGTATAAAGAAGAGCAGAATATTCTTAGGCTGGAATTGCAGGAAGAGAAACACAGAGTAGTTGAAACAGGTTGCACTCTTGTCTTTTGTCATACCAGGCACTACCGGAGTCTGCACCGTATCATCCTTTCCATTGGAGATGTCTCCAACCGATTTTTTTTCCAAATTTGTGTGTTAAAGTTCTCCGAAGTCTTACTATTATGATATGTTTTTTCGCGCGGGATCTACGCTGAGGCCAAGGGCCCAGCCCAATTCTGTGTCCAAGTCCAAAATTGAGAATCGGTCGGGGGTTGGGCATCCGTAGTGCCTGACATTGCAATCAATTCAGCATATCAATTTTTTAGAGAGACAACTGACGGAACACAAATACGAACAGCGACTTGCCGAGGAAAAAATTTATTCACTTTCTCAACAGAACGACGACAAAGAAACCTACTGTGTAGACTTGGAAAAAGGGCTGGATGAAATGAGAAAACGTATCAAAGAAATGGAAAGGAGTTCTCAGCAGGTAAATTTGCGGCTTTGATCGGTTGTTTTTACAGCCAAACCTGGATGGTGGCTTTCCTTTGGGACTCGATCCAACAAAATGACCATGACTATTAGAGTCACACTATCGAGGTTTGACTGGTGCTGTTTTGATTTAGTACATGACTGAACATATGTGCGCAATCTCTGAAAACAGTCAACTGAGTGAGCAACTAAATTCTCTGAAATCACAATGTTCATTGTATACTTCGCAACTGCAGCAAAGTCGACAACAAGCACAGAACGGTGAGTGAATATTGCTGGAGAGAGCATAACCATTTTTAGAAAAGTACCATAATTTAGATATGGAAAAATGGCAGGAAAAGTCGGAGTCATTCGAGAAAATAATAAATGCTCAAACAAATGCCATAAACGATATGGCTGTGAAGATTGGGATTGTTGGTTTTTTTTAAATTCAATTTTGACCAGTTTGCCACACTTTTTGATATTCTGTTTTCAAATTCCGATTCCTGAGGTCTTTTTGCCTACTGGAGAATAAGTAAAATAAAAAATTTCGATGCTTATGAGCTATTTCTAGGGTTATCGGTTCGGGTACCCAAAAATTTGGTTCCGGTTTTTCACTAAATCAAGACTTGGTCTTTTAAGGTTAAAAGTGTATTTTTTCAAAAAATTAACCCGAAATACAGAATCCTTTCAATTTTTTGCCTTGAATGCATTATTATCAGAATGGGAGGGTCTTTTCCGTTATTTGAACCGCCACCCAATTGTGTCCAAAAACATTTAAAGATACTTTCTGACTGTTTGCTATTCGCGAAACATTAACAGCACAATTCAATCGGAAATAGGGAAATTTCGAGGATACGATATAGCCATAGTTTTCAAAAGGATCACTGTCTTGGATATGCGCTGCTAAAATAAAGCTTCATTAATTGGTGGTCTAATAGTTCGTGGACACTTCAAAAAAATGTGTTTGTGGCATTGTGTTTTTGGCCTATGTTCTGCCAGTGTCTTCTGGGCATGTTATGTACCAAAATGTTGCCTAGATTATAAACTACATTTTGGTATACAATATGACCAGAAGACACCAGCAGAACATAGGCCAAAAACACAATGCCACAAACACATTTTTTTGATGTTTGTTCACGAACTTTTGGACCACCGGTTAGATGTCCATTCTTACAGTTTTGAGTAGCCGAAAGTATGCCTCGCTGTTGTAGGAAGACCACGCTATTTTCTTCGCCTCTAGTTAAATCGCGGAACTTGACGTTGCCTATAATTCGAAAAAGTATACCAACTCTAACGTTTTTGGACATAACTAGGTGGAGTACATATAAAGGACGAGAAACGAATGGGAAAAAGACACCTTAAATTGGTCAAAAAATAGGTGGACTCAACGGCCTTCCAATCTGAGAAATGATCACCGAAAGCGAGTAAACAATTTTTTTTTATTGTTTTAGGGAGAAGATCAGAAAAATGCGCTGCAAAAAGAATTGGAAGACAACGAGGAAGAATTTAGTCGAAATCTTAAGCTAATCACACAGTTGACCAACGAAAAATCAGGTGCTGAAAGGTAGGTTTGATTAGCTAAGAATTTTAGGTGAAAACTCCAATTTCAGAAAATTGGCTGTTTCTCTGACAGAGGTAGAGTCTTTAAAACATGCCTTAAGAGATGAACAATTAGAAAAGGAACACATTGGTAGGAGAATGGCGGAGTGTGAACAACTGGTATGTCTTTAGCCATTGCTTCGTCAGACTTTGGAGAACTCCACAGCATTTAGTTGCGTACAAGTCACCAAGAGAAAGAGATTCGATTCACTTCCGAACGTCACAAGAGCATTCGGCTAAGAGAAATGTCTTCGGAATTGGCATTGATCACAGGTAATTTGTGTGCGACAATAAACTAAAATTGTGGTGGTAATTTGCGCGGGAATGGTCCGTAACTTAATAAGCTCTTGTATTTTTTCAGAAAAGCTGGCCGAAACCAAATCCAAACTTGACACCCAACTGGTAATCAATAAACAACAAAATGAGCGGACCGATAAGTTATGGGACATCGAAATAGATAGAATCAGAAAGGAGCACACAGAAGAGTTGGATAGGATTCATTCGGAAAATGTGGGCTTAGCTATTTTAAGCAGATCAATAATCGCAAAATTATTGTTAGATGCGCACACGAACAAGATTAGAAGAGTTGCAGAAAGAGCATGTTGCTGTCAACAAAAAACACAAGTTGGTTGAGGAGGCTTTGAAAAACACTGTTGATAAGCAACAAATAAAAGAGAAGATGCTCAGATCGGAGTTGGACATGCTTCAACACAAATACAATGAACAATTTGTGGAGTTTTCTAACATTCGAGAAAGGGTATGGGCTTTGTTCAGTTGTAGTTCCGATATCAGAGTACAGTCAAACCTTTCTATAAGGATCACCCTCCATAGCGTCCACCTCCCCATAGCGTTCATAAATAAAAGATCTGTTGGCCTTAACTAGATTATAACAAAACCCACCCCACCGGCAAATTTCACTCTTCATACGTTTACCTCTATCACGTTCACTTGAGGTTGGCATTCTTCATAGCGTTCACTTCATTTTTTTACAAAGAGTTGCCCTTTTTTAACTTTTTCAACATTTTTTTTACGAGGGATTATATAAATATATCGGGTGAGGCAAAAGTTCGTACGAATTTAAATTTAAACCTTATTTTTAATGATGAAATTTACTCTTTCCCACGAAGTGTTTGGTAGCACTTTAAAGAGCAGACAAAAAGCTTTTAAACAATGTATAACTTTATTTCAACAAATGATAAAAATGGTCACCTTCGGCTGCAATACATCAACGGAGACGTTTTGGAAAATTATCAATTGCTTTTTTTTAATCATATCCAGTGGAAGACGTCTCCATTCTCGTTGCAACGACTCTTTGAGATCAGCGATAGTTCGGTGAGGCTCTGAGCACGCTCTCTTCTCCAGTTCCGGCCAAACAAAGTAGTCCATCACGTTTCCTTCAGCGAAATTCGGTGACCACTCCCCATCGTCCCGATTCCAATGAGTGTGGACACTAATCGAGTCTGAAAAGTTCTGTTGAATTGATTCCTGAGTTTCGACCGCCCGATGCGATGGAGCTCCATCCTAATGAATCATTATATATGAAATGAAAGAAGAGAAAATGGGCTATTTAATGGTACCAAACACTTTGTAGGGAAAGAGTACATTTCATCATTAAAAATAAGGTTTAAATTTTTGTACGAGCTTTTGCCTCACCCGATATATGGTATATCTAAATTTACATTAATCTATAGATATAAATTTAGCTCAAAAGGACAAAAAAGAGTTTATATTCAGAGTTTATATAAAAAAAAAAAGAGCTTGTTTTATGGCTAATATGGAAACATCAACAGTGGATAACGCTCATATCAAAAAACGTTATATACCGTTTTGTAGAGCACAAAATTCTGAGTCGAGTGGCATATTTACTTTTTTCTAACCGGGGCCCGTACTCACCCTGTTTACCCTTACCTTTACCTTTTACCCTTACCTTTACCCTTACGTCTACCTCTATCTTTTATCCTTACCTCTACCCTTACCTTTATCTTTTATCCCTACCTATACCTTTACCTTTTTCAATTATTCGGACTCATATCAACAAAAAAAAACTGTATTCAACAATAAAAAT
>BBSZ01011887.1:0-13907 GCA_000981365.1 Subanguina moxae | reverse complement strand
CCCCCTCGGGACCAGGCTTAGGGGGCCGTTATATCGGGGGGGCCGTTATATCGGGGGGCTGTTATATCGAGTTTATCTTGACAAAAATATCAAAAGGGGCCGTTATATCGAGGGGGGGGGCTGTTATATCGAGTTTATCTTGACAAAAATATCAAAAGGGGCCGTTATATCGAGGGGGGGGGGGCTGTTATATCGAGTTTATCTTGACAAAAATATCAAAAGGGGCCGTTATATCGGGGGGCCGTTATACCGAGTATATGTTTTCTTAGTCGGGACCGGCTATAGGGGGCCGTTATATTGGGGGGGCCGTTATATCGGGGGGCCGTTATATCGAGAGTTTACTGTATTAATACAAGTTATAAAGTACGGTATGTTATTAATCCATTTTCTGCCGATTTTGGCCTTTTTTTTTTCTTTTTTCACAACGTTTTTCTAGAAGTATTTTATCTAGAAAATGCAAATCTGTCATCACTTTTATAGGTTAGACTCATAAGAATTGGCTTTGAGGGTATAAAACCATTTTTAGCTTATACCTACACTAACAGCAAATAAATTTGTTATTGAGTTGTGTTCTATCTTCTTGGTTTCAAAAGTTATCCACATTTAATTTACCTTGTTTTTCAGCCTTTTTATCTCTGTGTCTTCTATGTTTAAACCAATTTACTATCTATAATGTAAAAAATATAGAAAAAAGCTAAATTATATGGCTACGTTGACTAACCTGCTTTTCACTAATCCCTGTTTCTTCAATTATTCTATCTTTCGTTTCTCTGCCCGCAAATATATTCTTTTTGTATTCCATTTCTAACACTTGTTTTGCATGTTGGTTGTTATTAAGGCGGTTAGAGTTTACCACATTTACTTTTTCTTCACCCACCTTAGGTCGGCGTCTTCTATCGAAAAACCATTGTTTTACCTATAATATAAAAAGAAGCTTAAAATGTCTCTACGATAAACTAACCAGTTCAGTATCAACTTTCATATGTTCAGCTAAGCGCTCTATCGTCTTTGTGTTTGGCATATTATCACGGTCTTTTTTATATTCTGTTTCTAACAATTGCAGTTGTTGTTGATCGAAAACACGACGGCTTTTGTTTGGTTGACTCAGGTCTAAAGTCAATATTTATCTTTTAAGCCTAGGCTTTCATCTAAAAGTATTTTATTAAATTTTACAAAAGTATGAGTGTTGGCTACCAGTTTTTCAAAAAATTTAAAATTTTTGATTTGGTAGGATCAGGCAAAGTATTCAATCACATCCCAGTCATGGGAAGTTAAATGCCTAGTCTCCAATTGGATTGTTTCAGTGGGTGTCACTTTAATGAAGTCCGGGAAGTTTTCAGCAATCCAGATCCAAAAAGTGGCTAATTTTAATGACGAGTGGTGCTTCCAACAACCCTACTCCCAGTCAAAGGCCTGCCCCACAACTCAACCCCAGCACTGAAGGCTACAGGCTACTGCAGTAAATATATACAGTTTTGCAGAGAATTGTCTGGGCTACAGTCAGTATTTCAGCATTGAAATGCCTACTGTTTAATACAGTCAAGTCTCGATACTATGACACCCCGCTACTATGACACTCTTAATACTATGACACTTTGGGCCGGTCCCGACGAAAACACTGATAAATTATTAGGCTACTATGACACCCTCGATACTATGACACCTGACAGTTCATCGTTTTCAGAAATCGGTTCATCGAGCAAGTAATCCTTGTAATGATTGGAATGGAGGGAAGAAATTTCATTTAGGAAGTCGAAACGGAGCCAGAAGATGATGAGTTGCTCGAGATATGGAATGTGGTAGACGGATGAGAAGATGCATGATGAGGAGGAGATTGAGATGACTAACTTTCTCGAGGCCGATGAGCGATTTGCCACAGGTGGAATTTTCATGTTGGAGGAGATTACAGAGGAAGTGCTGCGGAATGATGCTTTGGAAAAGAGTGATGACGACGGGGACTACGATGATGAGCCGCCAATCGAGGAAGAAGAGGTTTCGTTCGCAGAGGCTCGGCGTGCAAAGACCACCTTTTGGAAGTACTTTGACAAAGAATAGCGGTAAGCTGGACGTGATGAAGGCGCTCGACCGGATGGATGACGAGATGCAAGGGATCCTACTAAAGTGCTCGCGCCAGACAACCATTACTGAGATGTTTCAGAAGTTGGACTGTTGAAAGGGAATAAAGAGTTTTACAAAACCTTGATACTATGACACCCTCGTCGGGTCCCGACGGGTGTCATAGTATCGAGGGTTGACTGTATCAGAAAGTAGGCATTCAAATGCAGAATGAGAGTCAAAAACATGTTCTGCTTTTGAAAATTTCAAATTTTTATTCTGCCTTTCATTCCGCTTCTGATTATTAGAGACACTGGTTACAACTCCGCATATCTGGAGTTTTCGAATTGCAATATTTGTATTTTTAAAAGTGAGCTCAAAAGTCCGCAAAAGACTCACCAATTACAGCAAATATGTTTCTTAAGTTTATTTTTACCTTTATTTTGCTGGTTTCCAATAGTTACATCTGTGCCAAAATTCGGTGCACTAGGACCTGGTAAAGAATTCTGTGGAGAGGAGGATACCACAAGACAATGGTTTAATAACAAGTTCAAAGTGAGTAGTAGGAGAAGCAAATGCATGATATTTAGAGAGCTTTAGAAAACAACAAGAATATATTGAATATGCTCAAAAGAGGAGCAGTTGATGTGAACACTTGCTTAAAGGCCACGTTGTGCATATTGCAGAAATATATGCAGTTCGTGCAAGGCTCTCGTCTATTGGCGATGGAATAGCTATACGAATGGATGGTTATGAGACGATTTTGGGACATGACAGGATACCATATTCCTGCCTATTTTTATTTAGTATTCAAAAACCTATAATGCATATATTGTTCGCTTCATTAGATTCTTTCTTCATTAGATAGTGTTTCTAGTTTCGAATTTTTAGAAAAAATTATCGTGAAAGAAAAACAAATTGAATCTTTTAAAGACATCGCCGAGGTGATTTCAACTCGTTCATCGTTTTCCGCGGGCTAATTCAACTACCTTAGAGTTGGGTAATTAAGCCAAAGCAGTAGTCTTGGTTGCACCTTATCTCCAAGTGGAAAGGCAACAAAGTAATGGTTTGCACTCCCTCCAGCTGGGAAGGCAATAACTTTCCCTCTATCTCCTTCGCTTACGACCATACCACCTTGAAAATACGCCATCTCGTCCGATATGGCTGTCAAGCAAGATTGGGCTCCACTAGTACTTGGATCGGAGACGTCCTGGGAATCTGGGGTGTTGCAAGCCAACACTTTTTGGCTTTCATCAAAGAATATTGCTGTCTGATTCTTCTTGATCTTCTCTGCATATTTTATTTTTTTAATTTTGTTTGCTTCATTCTTTGGCCTCATGGGAACCCCGCGGGGGAAACTATACTGCAACCTACATTTGCATAAATGATTTTGTAAATTCGGATGTACACCCATAAAAATACATACCGTATTTCCTCTAATAGACGCCCCCCCCCTTTCCCTCTAATAAGCCCCTCCCCATTTTTTTAGCAGTTACATTTGTAGTTTGTTGCCGATTTTGTTAATTCCGTGTACACTACCGTTTTGGTTGAGTACTCAAATTCTTGAAATTATAACAATGCGATAAAAATTGTTTAGAATATCAATGACCGAAAAGGATCAGCTCTCGAATGTCACAAAAGAAGTGGAACTAGATCGAGTGGGATGGCTCAATAGGTTTATTTTTCATCGTTTTCTATAAACACATACTTTAACGAAATTTTCAAAAATTTACATTTACACTATGACCAATATGGTATGAGAAATGGAAGGATGTGGCCAAGATTAAAAAGTGGAACAAATATGAGAAACAAAATTTTTCGCCTTATACAAACCAGTTTCCGAATGGCGTCCTGAGTAAGCTATGAGAAGTGTTCTCATTCATTGATGGTTTTTGATGATTTATGAGCCATCAGGATGGTCATTTGAGTATATCAGGCTAAGACTTGTTGTACCTTTGACCCTAATTTCGGATTCTTGGTCATCAAATTACCGTAGCAGTCACAAAAGAGTGGAACAGCTCAAGAAAGAATTACAATATGCTCAACAACAGTCTCAATTCTTCAAAAAATTTCTTCAACACTTAAAGTTGAAATCCTCAAGAGGGAAAGAGAACAGAAAAGGGACTCTTTTCATCTTGGTCATTTCAAAGAGAAAGAGGTCTTGCAAGAATTCTTCTCATCTTGACCATTAAATTCTTTCACTTTATATTTCTCCTCTCATATTGACCGTAGTGTTAAAGTTTAGAGTGCAAGAAGAAATGGACATGAAATATAGCGAAATCACTCGCTTATGGAACGACACTTCAAATAATCTCACCGCATTCGCGGATGAGAAAAGGTGGTATACTTTTATTGTTGATACTTTAACTCAAACTTGGTTTATTTCTTTTCATAAATCGTCTTTTCAGAAATTACACTCCTCAACTCAAGGAATTTATTGCTGATGCGCTTGACAAACTGAAAACCAAAGGAAGCAAATTTGTGGATGATGTGGAATATCGTTGGTTGGCTAGTCACTTTTTGCTTTTCAATGATGAAAACTACTTGTCTCTCGGTTTGCGCCTCAAATTTCAGGTCTCGTATCTTCAGCATCATTTATTTTCTCCAATTAGCCAATTTTAGGATGATTCGATCCGTTTATCTTGTTCGAAGACTAAAAAAATGCTCGACCACCTCAAGAGTGTGATTTGTGTAACGGCTTTGACCATACCTGTTAGCATTTTTCGGAGCATTTGTCATGTGAAACTACTATTTTTAGGAATTAAGAGAAGAAGCAGAGCAAATCATGAAATTGGAAAAGGTTGCCAAGGATAATTTATCTGATCGTCCGGTTGCTGTGGTGAAGACGTCCCAGAAACCAATTGCAATTGTACAGTCTCCTGAAACACCCATGGAAATAATTGAATTTAAGCCTCTGCCCAAGTTCTCTTTTGCATTTGTTCTAAAAGTCGTATTTTGATTGTATTTTTTCAGGATAAATCTTGCGCCATACGATCCAACAAAAATTGACCTGGGAAATGCTGAACTAACTAGGTTGTGGAACATCAATACTAACAATCTTGAAGCTTTCGCTGATCAACGAGGGTATAATTTAAAATCTTGGATTATTAGTTATGACACCCTTTCTGCAATGTTTTAGGCGTGGGGCCCCGGATATGGTTGGATTTATTCATGACATGCTGGACGAAATAGATCCGAGCAATGCAATCGATCAGGATTTCAAGCCGCTGAGCCTGGAGAAGATACGTTGGGTGGCAAGCAACTTTTTGTTGTTCAACAGTGATCAATGCCTGGTGTGTTATTCACATTTTTCAAGTTGGCTTCTCACCATTTTTAGATTTGTGCCAGCTCATGGAGTGGGAAGGACAGAAAAATATCTCAATTCCTAACAAAAGTCATCTTGCAAACAGCATACACTATCCCGGTAGCTTTTTCAACTATACCTGCACAGTAGTACGGTATGTTGGCCAGCTCTAACATTAATTACATTTTTTTAACTTTTGACGACTTTAACCTACAAAAACATCACTTTAAGTAGAACCGAGTCTTAGTATAGTAACGCCTTTCAGACCGATACAGGATGTTATTATATTAGAATAATAATATATCAAGACTCAATTAGCAAAAGACTTTGAGAAAGAAAATCTTGCCCATATTTGGTTGGTTCCATAACTATTTTTTAGGAATTAAAGGATATAGCAGAGGAAATCAGTGCGGCAATGCTTCAAGAAGATGCGTAGGATGAAAATTACTATTTTGCGTTTCAGTGGTTGCATTTCATCCTATGAGTCAAATAAAGTTATTTTGGGATTTGAATCTATTATTAAAGGATCATAATTATTAAAGACTTATAGAAGTTACCCGAAGTCAAGTTTGTACGGACGTTTTCTCCTTTTTTCTGTCAACAAACTCTTTTGCGTTATTTAGAAATTTTTGAAGCAGCACGGGTACATATTTAACAATGATTACCGGGCGGGAAAATTGGTACTTATCGGTTATCCCTCACCATTTTTAAAATTATTATTTTTGCTTTTATCAACGACGAAACATGTTTTTAACAGTGTGAATTCGATTTCTAGACTCGTTCGGCTGGCTTAAATACTTTAGTATTTTTTATCATTTCAATTTCATAAAACATAATCACTAAGAGTTTTCTATTGATTAAAAATAAATAAAAAATGGGGAGAGAGTTAGTACCCTTCAGAGTTAGTATGAAAACCAGCCCTTTAAAATCGAAGCAAGATAACTTAGCAAGCCATGCAAGAATTTATTTACTTTCCATAAAAAACAACATGGTACAGTAGAAGCCTTATGTCAAAATCTAGAAACCTAACACATGATAGGTTTTTTTCACAAAAAGTCTAGGATTTACACGAGAGTACAACCAACTCCGCTACCTTCTAATAGTGGAAGAGGTGCTGAGCGAATAAAAGTCCCGGAGTGGAAGCACTTCATTGTTTTCTTTCTTTTGATAATGAGTCTTGCAGTGCGAATGATCTAGAAAAAAATTCAAAATTTTTGATAAAATTACTGATGGAAAATACCAACCACTTTTTTCTAAGTCCCTAACACGAGCAGAACCAAAGAGTTTACTAAGTGGTGACAGCTCTCCAACGACCCGAGGAAATACCAGGAAGAGACTTACTTGGATGAGAGCAAGGACGATTCCAGCAGCGTTTGGTATCCAAAAAAAACGAATTAGAACAGAGATGAGGAGTTAGAAAACGTTCCCAGCCTGCTTACAATAATATAATAATCACTCTTGAAAAACCCGAATACACACCACTGAGAAGCAACTAACAAGTTAGCTAAACAGAGAGGAAGAGGTAAAGTATCACAGCATTTCTTTCCCACAACGAGTGCCTAAAAGTAACATTTTAAGTACATAAAATATTTACCAATAAGAATTACACAACCCAAACTTACAATTCCAGCAAGCGGAGCCCCAAAGGTCACGATATTAAAAGACATGCAGAATAAGCCAAGCACATCTTTCGTTAGGCAATCATTTTCACTGGCACACTTGAAATAATCGACAAGAACGCACATCACATCTATGAACACTATTTCAGAAAAAAGTTGAAGAGCTATGCACAACTGAAATAGATAAAGATCCAAGATGAAATCGACTAATTGACAATCAGAAACCTTCGATTTAGTGAAACGGATGTAGAAAAGCAAATAGGAAAACATCAGTAAGGCTCCAACCAAGTTGACAACGATGATAGCGCTTTCCTTCACAAGCATACCATAGCGCAGCCAGAACATACTTCTAAAATACACATAAGTTTGACATAGGAAACAAAAACCGAACCCAATAAACCCCATAAGAAAGGGCAAACTCGTGATTTCATCTGTACATTTGCGTCGTCGAATTTCCAAACAGATAGGTCTAAAACAAAATCTCCGGTTTCATCAATGCTGAGAACATTAACGAACTTACATTCCGCACAGAAACAACGAGACCGTACTGATTGTAGCAGTGACCTGAAGCAAAGACAGATGAAACGGATCACTAAAAAATTGATTGGAAAAAACAAAAAAAAAACAACAATTCACTTAGAAAAGCCCATTGATGTGTAGACAGGAGACGACTTGTTGCGAAACCTTCTTAGCAGCGCTATAACACGGAAATCAACGACGTAAACGGTACGAGATAGAAAAAGTGATGAAAAGTCTATGGTATCTATGGCTGGTCTTTCCCTCATGCTATCCCTAGCAACAGTAAGCCTGTCACTTAACGTATTTTTTCCAATACCACCACCCCCCCCCATTGATTTAAAATCATGTTCTTGGCATTATGTTTTCGACCCACTTTCTTAGAATGAGTCAGAAAACTTGCCAGTGGCAAGTTGCCACCCAAATTGTAGCTAAGACAATACTGTATTCTCTCTGATAGAACCACAATGTGGTTACCACATCTCCCTAATTCAAAATCGTGTATTTGGCATTGTGTTTTTGGCCTACTTTTTCCAAGCAAGTCTTAGGCAAGTTACCAGTGGTAACTTTTTACCAGTTTTTTTTACCAGTTTTTAGGCTCATGCGTTTCTTAAATAGTCTGGAAGGCTTGCAATTCACATAATCGCATAAACATGCCTGAACAGAGATCGATGGAGAAAACACTCTGGGTGCAGCTCCTCACCTTTACAGCGCAAAACTGAGGAGAACAAGTGAGTTAGCAAGTTTTATTCAATTTTACTTTTTAGGAGTTATGTCTGCTGCGGCTACTTCAATCTTTTTTGTTGTCAACATTATGGTATCTTTGGCTGCTTCTCTGACATCCTCTAGTGCTCCAATTTGGACTTGGTCAAAGTAAAACGAAGGCTTTTACGGTGGACGTATTTATGCTTGTTTTAGTCTATCCATATTTGGTTGGCTTGCTTATTCAATAGTGTCTTCGTTAGTTTGTGGGTATCTCTATTCAGTAACCTCTTGCATCGATGAGGTGATCAAAGTACAGTTTCTTCTTGTTCTATTACATTTATCTTTTCATAGCTGATTGGCTTGTATTCTTTATTTGAAGCTTGTACGAAAGATGTAGCATCTCGCAAAAAGTTTTACAGTCTTAGTTATCCGGGTCAGTTTTTTTGGCACTTCAAAAATGTCTCGATTACAACGTTATTTAAGGTGGACATCCTCGAACGTGGACATTGTTAAAGAATACAAGCTGTCGCTACATTGATGCAGTTCACAACAAGTTGGAGTGTGCAACTTATTTGAGACAGCGTGATAAGTTTTCTACTGAGCGCTATCATCAGTCAATACACGTCTTGGAAGATTCATCCAATACAACTCCGATCTCGAGTAAGCTTGCTTTGGATGGAAAGGAACACTTCTTCTTGCCTCCAGCTTTGAATCCACGCAAGAATAGTGAGTAACTTTATTTTAGCTTGTATTTTTTGTCTTAGTTATTGCTGTAGGTTTCCAACGACAAACCCCTCTTGGCTTTTTTCGAAGAATGTTCTGGATGCGTTCTCCGGTGCTTTCGTTATATGAAACTGTTTGCGCTACATTTGCTATTCAATGTAAGCCTACCGAAGTTCTTAAAAAAATTTGCTATTATTTATAGCTTTGACAAGTCTGGTTTCCAATTCACTGGTTGAGGATCAATACGGTGTCGTTCAGAAAGATTTACGTTCGATAATTGGAAGGCTAACTCGTCTCTCAATCGCCGTTGATGCTCACATTCGATCAGTTCAGGTAGTTTTTTAATATTTCAGGTTGTTTAGAGGCTTTATGACATTGCATACATAGTTTTAGTCTTTTAAACAAGGGTTTGACGCAAATGTACGCAATTTGGATGAGACGTTGACAAATTCGCTGCGCGAAATCTACAACGTTTTTCAGGAACACATACCGTAGTATTTTCTTACCATTGGCGTACGAACAGAAGAATTATGTATAGTTTTTAGAGCATTGGATCTTCACCCTGTTGAGTTGGAAGTGTTGCAGGCTCTCTGCAACACTCGCTAGAAGTGTATGTGCTTGTTAGAACCTATTGTGCATCATAGTTGTATTGTCGGAGTAAAGTCTGGTGTATTCGTTCCTAATTCTCCTGTCTCTTTGTATATTGTAGGCTTTAAACAATAACGGCTTCCCATTTGCTTGGAAGACGATCTATTTGTCAAAAGTGCGCATTAAAAATCGTCTAGTTAATGGCATATGTCTCCAAAGTTTGCGATAGCGACGCAACAAAAAATCATTTTTAGTAAAAAAAAAGAGGCAAAAATAGTAACTGAGAGAGGAATAAGGGCCGAACTGGGAGAGGGAGGCAGTCATAGTGGGCCACCAATTTGATGGGCCATTCACCCTCTTACTAAACCATAAAGGATAAAATGAAGAAAGCTCCATTCAGCCACATCTACAATATGGTGGCAGTTGATGAGAGAGAACATGCTGAAAATAGAGAGACACCATACACCATGAATTCACCTCCCTGTTCGATGGCCTTTCTTGGGTTGATTTTTTGCCTTTTTGTCGATAAATGTCTGTTTCTCTAACGACTCTCTCCTGAACAACAGTCTTTCATTTCAGGTGGTCACCTTGAAAGCTGCTGCTCCTTGTTCAATCAGTATATTCGGTTTAATACTGCTATAAGTTGTTTTAATTTTCATTAATTTTTTTATATTATAATAGCGCAGTAAAACCTCGATATAATGAACTCCAGGGCACGATTTGGTTGGTTTTGACTAAAACTTTAGGAACTAGACCACCAATTAGAGGCGAGCAAAACGAATAATCGAATCAAAAACAAATAATCATGAAAAGGCTATTTTTTCAAAGTGGAGCATTTCGAAACGAACAATAGTTTTTGAGCAAGATTTGATTCGAAACGGGATATTTGGTACCAAATGTGCACATTCGGTCCGAATGTGGTTTGTTTGGACCAAACATAGTTGTTTTGGACCAAATTCATTCATTTTCAACCAAACATAATTGAATTTTAACTGAGTTTGAGAGTATCTTTAGACTATTAGTGTCGCTTTTTTCTTTATTTTTTGATTCTTTTTTTTTGCTTGTGACTGTTCTTGCTGTTCATATAATATCGATAGATTGGTTCTTATTAAGAACGAATCTGCAAAGTTGGTTTTTTGAAGGGTCCGTTTCCTCTTGATAAAGAGATATGTTTATTAACAAATTCTTTTCCTTACATCAGAATCTGATGATCAAATATACTTTTTTTGCATCATATCTTTTTTCACATCACATATACTTATTCCTGCAACAGATGTGCTTTTACTCCTATTCGATTCCTTCTATCACTTGTACGTGTTTGTTTTGAGTGTCAAGCGCAAAAAAAAAATCAAATTTTCAAAGCTCCTGCCTCCTGTTAGTGGTTTTGAGTAGTGATGTGCATTTGCCTTCGAGCGGGATTCGGGACGGGATTTTTAGCCAAAAAAATTTCGGGATCGGGATTTCGGCAAAAAAAAATCGGGATCCCGAACAAATTTTAAGTTAGTTAACATTACCACTTTTTGCAAACTAAATTTTCTCCTCTCCCTGGGAAATAGGAGCCTAAGACTTACCCCCTGATAGTCTTAAATCCCTTCTATTTTGTACAGCGAGTAAATTCGGGGGAAATTGCATCCCATTCTCTGACCAATGATGCCTTCAGTGCCGGGATTGAGTTGTGTAGCAAGCCTTCGACTGGAGGTATTGCCAGTCAGGGAAGTTAGCTTTACTCCAAGCACTCTTCGCTCTCTTGTGGGGGCTTGGAGTTGAGGGGCTTTATATCCTGATAGCTCTGAGGATTGGGGGTGGGTAGATCCTAGTAGCGCCAAAAAGTTAAATTTAAATATGACTCTTTGTGAGTTATACTGAATCACAGAATGGTAGACATTGACTAGTCCACCAGAATAGCTTTGCCCACTTAGAGACCTCCACTATGAAATGTTTTTAGTTTCAATGCCATAGAATTTAACCTTGAGGATCCAAGCCAGAAAAAGTCGCATAATTTCCATTATCTTTTTTTTAAACTAAAAATTCAGATGATTTATTCAACTAAAACGCTACTACTGCTATTTATATTCCTATTACATGTGTGGAAGTCATATGCAAAGTTCTGTGATCATTTCATATATCTTTATGGATCGGAATCAAAAGTAAGTGTTCGGGCACTGCGTAGTGCTCGAAATTTTGTAAAATATGCAGTCGTTTGTTTACAAAATGATGATGATGATGATTATGATGAAGATGATGATGATGATGCCCTTTCTAACGCATGCATGGTTATATATGAACACATATATAAAAATTTTAACCTAATAGAAATGAAAACAATAGAGACAACGAATTACTTTGAAAAGAAAGAGGAATTATTGCGTGAGTATTTGGAACGCTACATTATCCGTGCAAAAAGAAATGAAGATTTAAAAAAAAAGATACATGTACAACTGAACAAAAACGACATTGATTATGATGTAAACATTAAACTTTTTACAAACTATGGCTTTGTGGAGCTTAATGCTGGTAGTTCTAAGCAAAGAAAAGACAAAAAAAGGCGAAAAAAAAGTAAAGAACCACAAGTATTTACAATGCACCTGGAGCTGTGTGAATTGAAGTCCTTTGATATTTTAAACAAAAAAAAAATAAATAAAGAAATTAGAAGACTTATGGCTACAAATGACCCAAAAACTGATTATTTTACTGAATCTGGTTGCGGTTGTTATCATCCGGTAAGTGGAATGTTGATGGGATATATATCATACCATACAGAAAACATGAACAATACACCCTACTATTATTTGACAAATATTCATGTTGGTAAAAAACATGTGAGAGCTAGCATCTTACGGCAAATGATGGAAGAAACTCTACACTATATAGATGAAGATACAAAGGACAATGAAAGTGAAGTATATATTCAAACCAAACTCCATAATAGTCCCACCGACTTCTTTAGTTTGTATAAAAAGTGTGGATTCAAATCTCTACGAGAAATCGAAACCACAACTCTACACAAGATGAACGTCTGGGAAAAGATTTTTTATCCAATACCTGATCCAAATGATGAATCGGAGCTCCGTACAAAATCTCGACGTCCCAACACTCACGATATGGCATTACCGTTTCATTATTGTACAGGCTAATTGGTCCTACCCACCTGTTTCGGTTATATGAAAAATGATTAACAAAAACAATATATATGGGGTTGCAACAAGCACTTGTCTCAAAAGGAAAATAAAAAAGTTTTTTATGCCTGGGATCCTTTTGGCATGTGTGATGTATTGACAATATTTTGACAAGTATTCTTGCAGCAATTCCCCTTTCTTTTCACAGTAATTACCGTATTTACTCTATTAAGCGGGCACCCTCTAATAAGCGGGCACCCTAGCTAATGAATTTGCAGCTCTTCCTGAGTCGTTTGAGATCTATCTCATTGTGTTTCCCAATAAAATTTGAATTATGATGCGAGAAAAGGCCGAAAATTGAGCGGGCACCCTCTAATAAGCGGACCCCCTAGCAAAGGGTCGAAAAATAAGCGGGCATGCCCGCTTAATAGAGTAAATACGGTACTTGTTTCTATTGTTTTCATTTCTATAAGGTTAAAGTCATGATTTCTGTGTTCATATATAACCATGCTTTAGGCAAATTGATCATCATCAACACTATGATCCTCACAAACCATCAAATATCCTTTAAAGTTTGTATAAGTAGGCCACAGTAGTTTATTAAATACTTTCTTTTTTTTCAAATGCAGTAAGAGACCAGACAGCGTCACAGAAGTCTGCATATGACTTCTACACACTTAACAGGAATATAAACAGAATTAGGGTATCAGTTGAATAAATCATCTGAAGTCTTTAAGTTAAAAAAGCCAGACAAACAACACTGACAAAATTTTGTAGTGTGTGGTACATGGCTCCCTCGTCACCAAACAGTTTATTGGTAAAGGAAAGAGGTGTACTCCGGTTATCAAATTTGGTCAATTTCTATTGACTTCTATAAGGACTGCCCAGACTGCTAGGACTGCCCAGTTATCGGGGGTGCTAGATTGACGAGGGTTGATGTGCAGCTAGAACATTCCATTGAAGAGTGGAAGTCGAAATCATAATTGACAAAAGATTTATCCACCATCTCATCAGGCGACTGCTCAAACTCAATTGTCTTCTTTAAGATAACCGTTCTACTTCTTTGGAAAATATGAATCCTATACTCATCGATGCTTATTTTCAATATTCAACTTTATTTAAAACATGAAATTGGCTAAGGTAGCAAATGCTAAGGTAGCAAACGTCACATTTGACTTTATGTATCTTATATTTCCTGCTCAGGGATGGCATTTAAATCAAAGTCGTGAATGTGTTTTCTTTCGTGTGCCGGTCTGCTAGGCTGAGCAATCTGTTCGTTAG
>BBSZ01011878.1:0-16578 GCA_000981365.1 Subanguina moxae | reverse complement strand
CGAAAACGAGAATTTCGAAAAACGGAGTTTTCGCGAAATTTTTTTTCGAAAATGGTAGTTTTCGCAAAAGTTATATTTCGATTGATATTTCGACCGCTTGTTTATTTGTTGAATATTACACTACTGTATTTTTTTGCCTATTCTTGCTCTTCGTGCTTAAAGAGGTTTACATATCTATTGCTTTTGCAGATTTATAAATAATTTTACAAGTCACGAAAACCCCTTTTTGCGAAAAACTACAAATTCGAAAAGCTATTTCGCGAAACATCCCATTTTCGAAATGCTTTTTTACGAATCAAACTTTTGCGGAAAATACTGAATTCGAAAACCAAAAATACGAACTAGTATACAGCCTTTCTGCTCAAGACAAATCAGTTTTTGAATTGGGGAAATAGTAAATAACGAGTTTTGATCGTATCTGGACGACTAAGCCGTTTTTTTTAATTTTTTGCTTTCAGTTCCAGACTTTTGAAAATATTTTTACTAATGAGGCTTTAGAATAAAAGCCTTTTTTTCAAAATTGGGTACTTTTTTTTTTAAATCAAAAATTTCGGAAAAAGCATAGACTTTGGAAAAAGCGACTGCCCTATGTCTTAGATATTATAAAGCAGATTTTTAAATTATTTATGTCTTGTATGGAAAAACTGGTGCCAGCACGTCCAAGCGATGTGTGACGCAATGATGAGCGTGGGCATGTCCCTTTAACAGCCTTACATTGTCACAATATAACAAATATCAATCACCTGTACTCAAACATGAACTGCTCTTTTTTCCTTTGGGCCCATTTCTCAAAGTCGAAATAGACATAAGTGCCCTGAAAACCAGTGGCTCAGTAAGCAAATCATTTGATTTACCCAGTACTTGTTCAAAATCATCAGTTATTTGCTTGGGCTCTTCATGTCGTTGAAACCACATGAGATATTTAGTGTGGAATCTCCAAGACAATTTCTTTAGTGCTTTAGCCGCCAGCAGTTGTGCTCGAGAGCCCTGCAACAGTCACTTGACTAGTAGGTATTTCAACCATTTTGCAAGTTTTTTTGGCCATAACCTTTTACTAATGCCACACGCCGCATTTACTCTAGTTATAGCTGATCCTTAAAGTCAAAAATTGTGTTTGTAGCATTGTCTTTTGGTAATTCCAGGGTATGTTGTACACCATAACGTAGCCTAAATTCTAAGCTACGTTTTGGTGTATAACATACCCAGGAATCATCGACAACTTATAGGTCAAAAACACAATGTCACAAATACACTTTTTGAATTTAGGGGAGAAGGGCTTATTAGAGGAAATAGGGTATTTTTCCCACAAGCAATTATGCTTCGGTCACAATCCGGCGACTAGGTGTATCCACAAGTCTCTGTAGCCTATCATACCTGTCAATCGTCACTTGCCGGACCCAAAACCAAAGACCCAGGATTGGCTGACCTATACCCACAGGAAATCTCAAATTATTCCCAGTTTATTGTGAACATGATATGGTGACAGGTAATCGCTGATTGTGAAAGAGCCTCAACCACCCACCTCCATGTAGTAGAAAGTGAAGAAAAGACTTTCCACATTCAACCGCAAGTAGTATTCCAGTGAATCGGCATTTGGAGGCGGTGTTTGTGGATAGTAGGAGGGTGTCTGACACGGCATTTTGGGCAAGTAGCTCCTTGGCTTCTCCGAGTCCATGGGCATTGGCACCCTGGGCAGGGCAGATTCCAACTGAAATAAGTGTCGAAATGAGCTGAGTGCAGATGGTGGTATAAACCAACCATGCTTCGCTGTAGCTCCAAGTCGCCAGTGATGGGAACCGTGCCGAGCGGAGAGGCACCCAACCATGGCGGGATTGTTGTCTGCAAATGGAAAATAAGCTGTTTAATCGCGAGCACATAATTGTCCACTAAAAATGGACTCTTTGCCTTGGAGGGCCAAGGCACACCATATGGAGGGGATATGTAGGGGAAGCGACAATTAATGGGTCACTTTGTAAAAAGGGCTACTTTGTAGGAAAAGAAGATCTTAACCATAGTATCCCTTGCAGGGACCTACCGCATAATAAAACTCTGATATGCATGCTATTTTCATGCATCCAGAGCTATTTTCGAGTGATTTATATCTCGGGTATGTTTTTGTGCGCATCTCAACTCTAAGACCCAAGCCCCCGTCGTTCCCGTAAGGAGACGACGGGGGCTTGGGTCTTAGAGATGCGCGCACAGGCTTACCTGTGAGATGAATCCGAGCAAGATTCTGGAGAAATAAATGCATTTCATAATCCATTAGAGCCGAAAATTATTACTTTGAGACCTTTCAGTCGTCAAAATATCCTCATAAATTCAAATATGAAAGCAGAATTTTTAAAAGTGGTTTACTTGCCAAAGTATGATCGCCCTTTTGGAAATTCTGCTCTCATATTCAGATTTCTGAGATCTTTTTGCTTGAAGGCCTCAGAAAAAAGTTTGAAAGTTCATATCTAGCTGATCGCATACCCAAAAACTACCTACCGTCTGAGGTTGATTGCTCCGCTCCACACCCTGACCCATTCGCAACACCTGTCTCATCATATTGGAGTTGCTCTGGTTGAGACCTTCAGTGGCATTGTTTACAAAGTCGGCAGCCGCAGGAGGGAAAAAGGTGGTTGTTGTGGTGTTGGCAGCATTTGCAGAAATAACAGGGTTGTTATTCAGCAGCTGGGCAGATTCTGGTCTCAGAAGTCCACCCGAATTCATACATGAGGAAGTAGTGGGAGCGACAGCTTGAGAAACAAGTGTGTTGGGAGCAGCAGCTGAAGAGAAAGCAGTGCCAGCAGCAATGCAATTGTAGGAGAGTGGAATGCCTGGTGGAGGGGGCACCACCGCAAGTGGAGGGGTGGTCAGTGGTGTGGACGAGCCGGCTTGTCTACACTCCACCTCACCATTGCCCAAAACCGCCGAGGGTGTCGCACCCAAGGCAACCACCTGAATTATTGACTTGCAGTCAATAAGCTAAAGTTGCACAACTTTCTTATAAAGAGTCTGAAATATCCGAAAATGTGCCCGATCATCACCGAACCGAACATCGGACGTGAAATAATTCGAGACATTTCGGGCAACGGACATTGGACGGACTGTCCGTTACAGCCCTAGTATGCTGTCAGCGCGCACAACGAAGAATAAGTTGGAGCCCCCGCTGTGTCCATAACAATTTTTTGCCTCAATTTTGTTGTCTTCCACTAATTCTAATATTGATGTGGCTAAGGCAAAACATTGCAAGAATTCTGAATCTATAGCTTGTTTTGAGAAATGTTGACAATTTAGCCATTAGAAATCTACCTTTCGAACAGATTACTCTCTATGAAAATAAAATTAGATCTTTTTTTGAAAAACAGCTAAGATAATCTAGTTTTGTTTGACGGGGAATTTCAAATTGAGCCTATCGAAATTGCCTACTAAAAAAATTAAACCTACATTTGTGGTGGCAGACTGCTGACGTTCAGTGTTTCGGGGGATGTGGCGCACTACCGGCTGCTCGTCTAACGAAGAAGAATTGTGGTGGCTAGTATTTGCCACTGAAGAAGGTACTGCTGGAGTTGTAACTGCTGGAGGAGTGACTGACTGAGACTGCTGAGTTGGCGGTAGTCCTGTGGAAGAGACTACTGCAGATGCCAGCTGCTCTTTCCCAACTACCAATGCCTGCTGTTGGTGCAGAGCGGAAGCGATACCAGCAGCCACGGAATTATAGGGTATGTGGGGCATTGTGGGTGGTGGAGGCGGCGTCGCTGGTGGAGGAGACGATAAAGACGTGCTCTCGGCGCTCATCCTGCTGCAATACACAATTTATTAAGTTGTCTGGAAAGTTCATGCGGTTTTTGAAATTTTCAAAAATCATCTTCGTCTTTTGTGATTTTGAGACTTTTTCAAAAAAAATCCATATTTTCTTCAAAGCTTTTTACAGTGTCCACAATATTAAAAAATTTCAAAAAATATGTAACAAAATATCGACCTACTAAAGCATATAGGATTTTTTTTTTAAATCGTGTTTTGACCATTTCTAAGTCAATTTTGTGCCCTAAAAATGATTAAAACGGCGTTCAACTTAAATGCAACTTTGCTTCATAAAAAAATATTGAAATTTTGTTTTGGAGGACGAAGATAAACCAGGGTTTTTAGGGTATTCCACCCTGTTTTTAACACTGGAGCTGGACAAAAAGAGTGTCTGATTGCATATATTTGCTCAGATTCATCTCACAGGTAAGTCTGTGCGCGCATCTCTAACCCTCATGCCCCCTTACGGAAACGACGGGGGCTTGGAGTTGAGATGAGCACACAAACATACCTGAGACATAAATCACTCGAGAATAGCTCTGGATGCATGAAAATAGCATGCACACCAGAGCTTCTTTATGCGGGAGGTCCCTCTAAAGAAAACTTTCTTCAAAGCCCATCTTTCAGTGCTAAAAATGGTTGGTCAAGATCCAAAAAAAGAAAGTTACCCTTGGTCCCTTAAAACAAAATGTCAAAAAAGTTGTGGAGGGGGTATACTTTAGTAGCGCCGAAATATTTTTAGTAGCTTTTGTAAAATATTTAAAAAAATATTGCAAACTACTGTACAAGTGGAGAGAAAAAATTTCGAAAATAGTTCTAGCACGTAATTTTTTGCTTATAGTTTTTTTTTGGTATTCTGGCCATTTTAAATATTTTAGCAAAAAAATTAGAAAAAATTTTGAAAACCAGAGGGTGGACCAAGCTGATTTTCGAAAATTTGGAGCCGCACAAACTTTCCGCACAACCTATTATTTTGAAGAGATGGATCCTCAAGACACAAAATTCAGCATACCTGCCTAGCCTCATCAGTTTCAAAGGAGTAGCTGGCACAGACTTTGTTGATGTCGGTGTGTGTGCCACCGGTTTGGTCTGCTCACTTCCACTTTGATGCCTTTGCTTGACCTCTTGTTCAGGTTCCTTACCAGAGGTAAGAGGAGGAGGACTGCCAGTTGGAGTGGTTCGATGATTACCTGAAAATAGGAGATATAAATGGACACGAAACAGAGGCACCTCTAGCACCTTTTCAATGCTGGGTGATATCTCAACCCTAAGTATCGTCATAACTACGTCTATATGTCATAATATATGTCATAGTTAGAAATGACTATTTGGGTCCCAAGAGTAGGGTTGTCGAGCGCTCGAAATTATCGTGTCGAGCGCTCGACTCGAAATTCGAAATTATTCTTCTAAAACAAGCAAATTTACAATCACATCATGTGATTCACATGCTTTTTGAGCGCTCGAAACTTGAAATCAAAACTCGAAATTTTTTTCGAGTTCAACTCGACTCGACAACCCTACCCAAGAGGATCCTGGGTTAAAACCCAAGATTTTCCAATCGTATGTTCCAGAAAACTGCAGTGCAGCCAGGGCTGTCAACTAAAATCCTTTGGAGTGCTTGGCATCCTTTTTGAAAAGATTGGATCCGTTTATTTTAAAAGACGCAAAGATCCAATTGTTTTAGCATTTTTTTGCTTTCAGTGAAGTGCTTCCCCTTATGGAAGGTAATTGGCCAGTTTGAAATGGTTTTTTATTTTTTTATTTTGTTAAAAGTTTGTCTTTGCTCCAAGCATGAAATTGAACAGTTTTGTTAACTGGCGCCTACCACATAAAGAAACTCTGGTATGCATGTGTTCATGCATCCAAAGTCAATTTCGAGTGATTTATGTCTCAGGTATGTGTGCGTGCGCATCTCTAACCCTTCAAGCCTCCTACGCCCCCTCCGGGGGCGTTTTCATTTTATTTCTAAAGAAGGTTTAACAGGGGTGAATTACTGTACAACAATTAGATTATCCAACCGTGCACAGAAGAAACGCACATTTTTGAGCACGCAGTTAAGCTTTAGGCTTAGGGTAGGTCAGCACAGGTTAGCCGTGAACCAACGCACACTGCCTCATTTAGGTTTAGTGGTTTACGGGATATTCGGCTCGTCTAACCTAATCTAACGTTCTTTATAATACTGCAATTAGTACAGGAAAAGGATTTCAGGTTGATACAAAATTACGAAGATTGAATTCCAGAAAAAATAAGTTTCGAAAAGTGGCGACCCACAAATTATTTTGTCTGTGTCATTGTATTCTATCTAATAATCATGCCGAAAAGCGAAGGCTGGATTACAGATATTTTGATAATGATTTTATTTAGGGCATTCACTAAGGTGAATGTGATGGATTATACATATACACCAACTCATAATGCCCTTTTCCTCAGATTAATAAATGATCATAAACCGTCAGTCTTAAGACGGAACCGAACCCTCGAGCATTTTCGCGTGCATCCCAGGCTCTTACCAGTTAACTACCGAAGCAGTGAATATGCGCAGCGGATATCACCCCTTAAAGTGACATACCTGAGACAATTTTACTAATGCCCAAATTGAAAAAACTCCTCAAATTAATCATTTATCCCGTCAAAATAATTTTTTACCCCGTCAAATTTGAATTTTGCGGTAAATAATCAATGATTATTAATCATTTACCCCGCAAAATACTCATTTACGCCGTCAAATTCTGTCCCGTCAATTCATTTATCTAGTCAATGTTATTTGTATATGATTTTTTTTCTTTTTTTTTTACACCATAGACTTCGGAAAAAGAATGGCTGACTACTATTCCTCATAAACAGAAGGGGCTAAAAATAAAGGCCAACGATTTAGCTCTTCGGCAAATCTATCTACTATTTGGGCTTTCAGTTGCGGCTTTAATCAACGTGATAACTAAAACATTTTTTTTTAACATACCAAAATAGAAAATAGGACTAAAAAAGCAAACTCTATGATTATGAGTTTTCAAGATACTTCGACGAGATAGTTGGTAACGTAAAATGTAGTGTCAAATTTAAAATCATCAAAAATATGAAAAAAACGATTATACTAATTTTTTCATACTAATTGCGTCGAGGAACTACTCGTTTGAAGAACAACCGGTTGAAAAAATTTCCGATTTTTCAATAGATTGATAAAAATCCGGTCGAAGAACCTACCGGTCGAGAACTCGGGTAGAGCCATTTCAACTTCTCTTGAAAGAAACTTTCACAAGTTTAGATGTTTGACCATGCAGCAACCATAATAAGTGGATTTCCACTTGATGAAAATTTTTTTGCTTAATTTCAGGTTCTCAAAACCTTTTCGCTGTATTAATTTTTCACTATCTACTAAAGCGCTGTTTGTTATGTACGAAACACCCAACTTTTAGGGCACTTCCGACCACTTTTTTTCAATTCTGTTGATGTCCTTTCAGACTAACAAGATTGTTGGCTCGAGGAATCAGCAATAAAAAATGGGGGGTGGTTTGGCCAAAAAAAAAATTTTATGTCATTTTGAAAAAAAAAAAATTCTTTTATTAAAAAGTGGGTCAGGAGTGGGACAAGAAATTCGTGTAGACATAATCATTATTGTGTAGCTCGCGATTCTGCGTCGATTGGTGAAAAGAGCTCCGACAAATGACGCTTCCTTAGAGGGGCGTGGAGGTTTGAAATTTGACCAAAAAAGTGGAAAATTCGGAGATTCAAAATGTCCTACAGTTTGAATTTTTGATGTCTCGAGAGGAATTCGAAATTTTGCAGTCTTGATTGTCTTGATGGTCATTATTGTGGGTAAACTTGATATGCTGAGCAAGATAAGCTGTTTGGAATCGGCGTGTGTTGTTGCTAAAAAATCTTTTTGAATTTGTTGTCTTGAAAGGAATTGTGAATTGTCATAATTGGAGCCATAGATAGTTCTTTATCGGCGCCATATACATTTTAGTTTTCTTTCTTCGGCGCCATACACAGTTTTAGTCTTCTTTCATCCGCGCCACAACACCACGGGCGGGGACTCAATACCACGGGCGGGGACTCAACACCACGGACGGGGACTCAATACCACGGGTGGGGACTCAACACCACGGGCGGGGACTCAACACCACGGGTGGGGACTCAACACCACGGGTGAAGACTCAATACCACGGGTGAGGACTCAACAACACGGGCGGGGATTTATCAAAACGGGCGGGGACTCAGCACTACAGGCGGGGAATGCACCCTTCCGGGGAGATGCACGCTTCCGGGTGATGCGGCATTTGCCGCAACGGCGCTTCTAGTTTTTCTATACTAAAGCGCGACTTTTGTTTGAAACATTATATTTTTCGGCATGTTCCTGCAATTTTTTTTTAAGATGGCATTTAAGACTAGATGAAAGACCACCGGAAGGTGGTATGTGCGGGAAGGAGAAACGCGGGAGGCCAACCCTTCTTGATAGACAACCTTGTAATTGGTATTTTTAGACCCCGGAAACTACACCTGGGTATACATCTAAGCCTTAGGTATAGGCCAGCGTAGGTTAGCCGAAATCCAGCCTATACCTGTTTGGCCTAGGTTTAATGATTCACAGCTAACAAATAATTTGGCACCCTGGGCGAGTTGCGTGTAGTCCATTTGGGGATATTCGAAAAACGTCTGTGCACCTTATGTTGTTAACTTAACAAATAAAACGGTGTAAGTTGTTGTCTTACAAAAATTTTAAGGACGTCAAAAAATTTTTACCTCCATTTTCACTTAGCGACTTGTTCTCCTCGTCTACCGAGCCAATATTGAGACCAGCCAATTGGGGAATGTATGAATTGAGGTTGAGCTCTTCGTAAATATCTGAGAAAAAGAGGTAACTACGAAAGCACATATGATTGTGTAGCATTTACCTTCAGGGTCAAGATCCTCTGATTCTAGCTCATTGTCAGGATCCAACGCTTCAATGTACATCTCTACTGGTTCTTTTAGTTTGGATAAAACGTCTTTAATTTCCAACTTCTCGTTTGTGATCAAACGCATGACCACTTCAAGGTTTAGAAGATGAAATTTCACTCTTTCCAGGTGTTTCTTTAGCTCTTCCACCTGGAAAGATGGTATTTTATTATATAGTGAGCTTTGCCTGAAATTACAACCAAGTTATTAAAATTGTTTTTCCCTATCATATAGAAATATTGTAACGGATGACCTTTGTTCCAACCTCATTAAGAGGATGTCACTTGGAGTGACTTTTCTTGTTATTTGTAACTTCTAAAACCCTTTTAAAAGGACTAATTAGGGTATTCTAAAGAAGAGGGGTAAATTACCGTTTCATAAAGTATTTTTCGACTTTTCAAAAAAACTGAAAGGTACCCTATAAAACGATAATTTACTCCTGCCAAACCTTCTTTAGAATACCCTGACTAGTACAGGAAAGGGGTTTCAGAGCCTGAAAGTAAGAAAAAAAATTCACACCAAATGGACAACCACGTGTGCGATTGGTGCACAGACAATCCATCAAAGTTGCGGTTGGTGTATAAATGAAATGCAAAATTATAAGTATTCCATCTAACACAAAGTGCTACATCTATGATATAGTACAGGTACAGTATGCCAAACCTACATCTATGCCTACATTTTTAATCTACACCCACATCTACACCTGCATTGTAGACGTAGGCCTAAATTGTAGGTGTAGCTGTAAGATTTATTTTTTGAAAACATTGCATTGAGCTGAAAAAGAGAGCCCAGATCTCACAAGCAATGAGAGGAAAAGCTGAAAACCGTAAATTTCCAGCCGGAAATTTTTATTTTGATAGGAATTTTCTCTCCGGTTTTGCAACTGTCAGAAAATAGTCATTTGGATTTTTGGACTTTAAATAAGAGTTCTTTTCCCTTTCGCACTATTGTGATCTATTTTTCGAAAATTTATTTTTCAAAAACATTGGTGGTAAATCGCCGTACCAAAAAGAATGAGAGTCGATCGAACCCCGCTGAGTCCATCTACTTTTTACCTCACTTTTTTTGTCTTTTACCAATCCTAATATTAATGTCTCCAAGGTGAAATCGCAAGGATTTTGAATCTACAGTTCATTTTTACAAGTCTTAGCAATTTTGCCGTTAAAAAGATAAAAAGGGGTGAACCCAGCTGGAGTCGCAGTTGAGTGGCAGTCTTTATTCAATGAATTGACTATAAACCTCTTTGTCATTCTTCTTAGCATCGTCTTTCTTGCCTCTCTTCCTACCACCGGCAGACGCCTCAGTGTTTATCGTTTCCAGTTTGGACTCCGTCCTGTCGATTTCATCCTGGATCCTCCTAATTTGGTTCTGAAATCGTCGATTTAATAAAAGTATGGAATATTGGAAACCAATTTTTATTATTCCTAACAAAAAAGCTTACATTCAACCAATCAATGGCATCACTCTTCTCTTTTTCCTTGGGATCCAATTTGTCTTCAGCAGAAAGACCTTGCTTGCTGTGTGGCTTTGTCTTGTTCTCCCGCTCGATGTCTTTGAAAGTCTCCATCCTTTCCTCAATTTTCTTTCTGAACTTACTGAGATTCTCCTTGTCCTAAAGAATTAAGTCTGATAAAAATGCTAAAAAAGTTTTCAGAAAATTAGTTGCAACCTTAATATCAGAAGAGTTTTGCCAGCCTTTGATTTGATCGCGCAGCCTCTGGAGTTTTTTAATCTCCTTTTTTAGATCATCTTGAAACTTTTCTCGCTGATTATCGCTGTTGGCCTCAGACATTTTTGCCATGATCTCGTCAAAGATTTCGAAGCCTTCGTCAATCTGAGAGTGAAATGAAGTGTGACTTTGGAGATCGACTCAAACTCAGGATACACTCGAGTCTGGATAAGCGGCCAACCCAAAAATTTTGACCTCTCAACCATTCAAATTCCAAAAAAGCGACGGACATCCATTAATACTAAGTTTTTTAAAATGAAAATATTAGTTTTTTTTAAGAAACTGCATATGCTAGATTTTTAAAAAATCATCAATATCGGAGTCAGTAAAAAATTTAAATAATGGGGGATGAAAGGATGTCCGAAGTATTGAAGAATCGAACTTTTCAAGGTGGTCGCTTACGGAGACTAGATCGCAATCCGAGCCCTAACCTTCTTGAAACACTTGTCCATCTCAGCCAGCAATTTCCGTTTCTCCGCCATGATGTTGTTTTGCTAGGCTTCGCCGACGCTACTAGTGCTATAGATGTTGTCACTATTCTTTTGCCTCTTGTTCTGCACTTTCTAAGTAAACTGCTTTCTTCGGCTTTATTTTTTTCTGCACAATGTCTTAATAGCAAAAAAGCCACGATGGCGGTTTATTTGGCAAGTAAAAGCACACGAAAATTCCTGTTTATAAAAGCAATTAATCTGAAAAAAAAAAACTAGATTAACAAAGTAATTCGAGTTTAGTGACAACTTAAAGGATCGCAAATGTTGAAGACAATAAAAATCGTTTAATTTCGAGTATGCGCTGGACTCTTCTTTTTCATTTATCAATAGACTATTTTAAGTCATTCAGCAATTTCTGAATCACCACTAAAGATTACATTTACGAAAGAGAAGTGTCCAGCGCGAATTCAAGTTTGGGTGGTTACCATTGCTTTCAACAAGTTTGGTGCCTTTATGACCAAACTACAATTTACAATTTCGATTACAATATAGCCGCGCAACAATAATTTTGTAGCAGCAGTCGAGAAAGTGCAAAATGCTCCTCTTTTTCCTGCTCTAATATATCAGTCATTTTGCCCACAAACAAACAAAATAAAAAAGCAAGTGGATGGAGCATATGCCCAAGTTGACGGCAGCAGGAAAAAATAAAAGACAGACACGGCTAGAGACACAGCAAGAAAAAGCACACCAATGATATTGAAGAGACGAACACTGGGCAGAGTGAAAAATTTTTGGTCTACTACTGAAACATTCCCTTAAAGACAAAGACTGCTTTGTAGCATGTAATTTTAGATTTCGATTATGACAATTACGAGGGGTTCGAAAAAAAAACTTTTCTTAAATGAAACACGATAGTGCGAAAGGGAAAAGAACTCCTATTTAAAGTCCAAAAATCCAAATGACTATTTTCTGACAGTTGCAAAACCGGACAGAAAATTCCTATCAAAATAAAAATTTCCGGCTGGAAATTTACGGTTTTCAGCTTTTCCTCTCATTGCTTGTGAGATATTTAGGTATGTTTTTGGCTTGCCGCTTGACTGCTTTACCTTTTTCTTTTTCAGGGATGTTCTTAACGAAGATAAGGAAGATGGCAGTTTACATGACGAAATAAATCGCGCGCAGTTGTCTAATATTTTTTCGTATGTCAGTTGAGAGAATATCGCTGTGGGAGGACTGATCTTTAGTTGTTAAACAAGTTGGTTGATGAGAAGATCCTTAACAGCAATAAAGCTGGACGGCAGCTAAAAATTTTAAATAAAAGCACCTATGAAATATTATACAAGTTTAGAAAATACCTCAAAACTTGGATATATAACTTGAAACAATCTACATAGCGAATGAAGGAAAATGTTTATAGGCAGAGACGGGGTTGATAGAACCGCTGACAAGGCATTTTGAATTTTTTTTTATTATCTAAAACAAGTTTTTATAGATGCACACATCTAAAACAGAATTTACCATAAACACACAAAGTGAGATGAACAAATGAGTGTAAAAAATAAACAAGGTAAACTCATACTCATAAACTATGAGGATCATACTTAGTCTCATACTCAAAGTTATACTTACTATGACTTTAGATATGAGTTTGAGTATGAGATTACAATATGACTATGAGTTTTGAAAACACTGACACACAAACATACCTGAGACATAAATCACTAGAAAATAGCTTTGGATGCATGAAAATAATTTAAACCCGAGTAAGCTAAACTACGTTCAAGATCTTTTCCTGGATATGCCCTTTATTAGGTCATACGAAAAAGTATTGCTGGCTTTTTTAAACGTATTTTTTTTCTTGCCTTTGAAAGACTTTTTTTGATAAACCACCTCTATAAACCCGTATGCCTTGAAAATTGCAAAGTGGCACACGACACAATATGCAATATATAGATGGCAGTGGGTATAAATTTCCTTGGGGTGTGTAACACAACGGTACCACTCAAAACTTTTCTGGGAATTATAACAATTTATTGATTCTCACACACATATATGCGACGGATTGGAAGAGTAAACATAAACAGGAAAATGAGCTTTTAGCCATCCCAAGCCATCACTCTATCAGTCAGTTTGCCATCATCGTCTGCGTACAAGCATTCCAGCCTGTAAAAAGTTTTTTTTAAGTGAAAATAATCGATAAGGAGACATGTAAGTGTATAATTTAAAGTCTTAATGCATACCACTCATTCGGATTCGAGTAAACTGCTGGCAAAACGGCTCTTCTGACTGTCTTGTAATAGCGCTTTGAGATTTGGTCGAGTCCATATTGGCTAAAAGGTCAGACAATAAAAATGTTGCACATCTGCTTGTCAACCTACCAACTTGCCAAATCCAGATTAGGCGTGGGAGACGGCTTCATTGACTAAATTAGTTCTCTTGAACATTTCGAATAGTCGTGTCTAGATAGAGCAAAATATAATATTGTTCCCGAGGATGCAGACTATATCGAGACCCGACCGTAACATGACATTTACTAGTCGAGTCCACAGTTAACGTATATACTAGGGAGCCGATCCAAGTGTATATTAAATCTAATGTAACATTTGTATTGAATCTATAAACAAATCTAACTGAATCGTTTTGCCTTATTTTAGTTTACTCCCAACCAAATTTACCCACTTCATGTGCACATTCTGTTATTGCATGTACATTGAATTGCGATTTTGTTTCCTCATCTTTGTTCTCCTCGATTTGAGCTTTCGTCTTTGTCTTCAACTTGTCCGGAATCTAAATCCTGACACAGTGATACGAGAAAATGTCTAAGAAGACTACCAACCTTGTCCATGCTCGTGGCAGTGACGACTGGGGCGAGCCGAACAGAGGTAGGCCGATGCTTATTGCTCTTTACTTGGTCAACCACATTTGGAAGTGGAGCTAGAGGCGTAGAAACGACTAAAAATGAAGGACAACTATTGACTGAAAACAAAATTTAACTGCTGGATCACTCTTAACTGACCATTCTATCAATTTACCATACTATTGGCTAACCACGATATTTGAAATTCTGCCTGACTTTACAGCTTTTACTAGCAAATTTTTTGAAAAGATTCATGCCAACCTATTTTTTTTTCGTTATCGAGACTTGTGCTTCAAGGAGATTCGCGCTTGGAGTTTCAAGATCTATGTGCTTTTTCATTTTCTGTGCTTTAATCGTTTTATGGTTATCCAGCGGAGGCTTTGAAAGTGAGCTCTCTGCTCAAAAGTTCGATACTTTTTAATCTTGGAATTGCTTTTAATTTTCACAAGGTTAGGTGGTTTTTTATATTCAGCCATACAACCATCAAACCAAGTGGATGTCTACTTGGCGTAAATTTTTTCTTACCTTCACGTCTAAAACACTCTTTCCTGTACTAATTAAAATATTCTAAAAAAGATTTTAAAGGGGTGAATTGTTATTTTACAGGGTCTTTTTTCTAAATTTGCATAGCGCTTAAATGACATGTTTGGCTTCTGCAAACCTTCTTTAAAATACTCTAATAAGGACGAAAAAAGGTTGTCAAAAAGGGTTTCGCTGAACAACTACAAACATGAGGAAAGCACAGAAAATGAAAAAACACATAAATCTCGAATATTCCTGAAGCACAAGACTCGCTAAAGAAAACAAAGGTTGGCATGAAACTTTTAAAAAAGCTCGATAGGAAAAGTTGTAAAGTCAAGGAGAATCTCAAATATGGTGATTGGCTGATAGTATAACAAGTAGACTGTTGCAAAAGAATGGTTAGAACATTGACCTACTAGTTAAACGGTCATTATAGTCTGCATACAAGCATTCCAGCCTGCAAAAATAATCGATAAGGAGACATGTAGGTGTATAATTTAAAGTCTTCATGCATACCACTCATTCGGATTCGAGTAGACTGCTGGCAAAACGGCTCTTCTGACTGTCTTGTAATAGCGCTTTGAGATTTGGTCGAGTCCATATTGGCTAAAAGATCAGATAATAAAAATGTTGCATATCTGCTTGTCAACGTACCAACTTGCCAAATCCAGATTAGGCGTGGGAGACGGCTTCATTGACTAAATTACCGTATCTCATCTAATAAACACCCTCCCCCCCTAATTCAAAATCGTGTTTTTGGCATTGTGTTTTTGACCCACTTTTTCTAGAGGACTTTCAGGCAAGTCAGCACGCAAATTGTAGCTGAAACAATAAGCCACAATTTAAATGGCAACTTGCCTAAAACTTGTCTGAAAAAAGTTAGTTAAAAACACGATTTTGAATTAGGGGGGGGGGGGCGTTTATTAGAGGAAATACGGTAGTTCTCTTGAACATTTCGAATAGTCGAGTGTTCTTACTTTCGCGCTCCAAAACCGTTTTTCGTGAACTAATTAGAGAATTTCAAAGGCTTGTAGATGTCCAATTGTCGCCCAACGGGCGCAGCTACGTTCGCACGTAAATGAAAGACAATGAAAAACAAAAAGTTTAAATAATTTTACGTTCTTGGTACCATTCAAAATAAAAAAACACAAAAAAGTACTAGTTGCATTGGCGCCTCTGGCGCCTTTTTAGTAATTTGTTTTACAACTGATGACTAGAGGCGAGCAAAACGAATAATCGAATCAAAAACAAATAATCATGAAAAGGCTATTTTTTTCAAAGTGGAGCATTTCGAAACGAACAATAGTTTTTGAGCAAGATTCGATTCGATACGGGATATTTGGTACCAAATGTGCACATTCGGTCCGAATGTGGTTTGTTTGGACCAAATTCATTCATTTTCAACCAAACATAGTTGGATTTTAACTGAGTTTGAGAGTATTTTTAGACTATTAGTGTCGCTTTTTTCTTTATTTTTTGATTCTTTTTTGCTTGTGTCTGTTCTTGCTGTTCATATAATATCGATAGAATATTGTTGTTTATGAGAAAATGATATTCAAAAAGGTATTTAAATTTATTTGACTAACTAAACACAACTACTTCGTTATTTTTTACAACCAACTAGCGATCAAAGAATTCGGGCAGGGCCCTAATTACAACCACAGAGTCACCTCACGGCACTCCCATCAGAGGCATCTAAGTCAACAACTTTAAGTGATTTTCTTGCCGTCTCTTTTCAGATGACAATCAAATGTTTTAGATTACGAAAGAAATCGATGCAATGACTGGTCTAGGTCCTCTGGAGAAGCTGCTACGAGCGCAAAGAATTCGATTCGAACCCTTCAAAAACAAAGTGATCGTAAGCTTTATCCATTTCAAGAACTCTTAGTTTTTGCTCGGTATACATGCCATCTTTAAAGGCAGTTAAATGTCTACTGGTTTTTTTTATTACGTGGCACTAGTAACTGTGACATACTTTTCAATATGTATTTTATCGGCTTGTTTAGGGCCAACTCTTGTGCTCACTCACGGTGGCTGAAAGAAAGGACGTTTATGGAGATAATCGCTTCGAGGAGCTAGAAGACTTCGTCAAGGAAATGTTTCGCGAGTCAGAGGCAAGCTTCTTATTTCTACTCAATTCAACAATTACCATACAGTAGCGCCCATAGTTCCAGTGCTTTGCTCTAGTCAACCGCAACATATCTGTACAATATTCAGTATCAGTTGTGATACACAGATACCTTTTAGATTTGGTTTTGGACAGGCACATCAATCACTATTTTTCTACCTTTTGGGATTGCTGTTTGCAATATGCT
>BBSZ01011877.1:0-23402 GCA_000981365.1 Subanguina moxae | reverse complement strand
GAGTGCGATCAAATGAGTGCGATCAAATGAGTGCGATCAAATGAGTGCGATCAAATGAGTGTGTACGCTTTTAGAAGCCTATCCAAATTTTCTCACAACAGCTTCAAGGGACGTCGACAATGGTGGCAGCAAAAAAAAATGCGGTTCAATTTTGGGTGGTTTTATAACCGGTCCAATTATGGTCGGTCCAATTATGGTCTGATTATGGTCGGTCCAATTATGGCCGGTCCAATTATGGTCGGTCCAATTATGGCCGGTCCAATTTTGGGCGCGGTCCAATTTTGGCGCGGTCCAATTTTGGGCGTGTCCGCCCAAAAGTGCCTCTAGATGCATCTTTTGATCAAGAGTATTGCTCGGATTCATCTCGCAGATAAGTCGGTGCGCGCATCTCTAACTCCTCTTACGGGGCGATGGGGGCTTGAGAATTAGAGATGCGCACACAAACATACCTGAAATATATATACCCCGAGAACAAGCTTTGGATACATGAAAATAGCATGCATACCAGAGCTTCTTTATGCGGTAGGTCCCTGTAAGAGAAACTATGTTCAAGATCCTCTCTTTTCTTTTTTGAGTGGGCCCCCCTTAGAAAGTGGCCCCTTAAAGGAGCATGGAACCTATGGAGAAAACATTTTTTCAAAAAAAGGCGCGAACCAGTTAATTCTCGTTTGAATAAATTTTTTTCGCGCTTTTCTGTTTTTCTGTGTGTATGCGGCTCCAAAAGTTTCTCTCTTTATTTTTTGTCGGCTGAATTGCTAGTTATGGTTTATATGTCTGTTTTCAGGTGTGCTAGCCAAGAGTTGTCGATGAATCAGCCGAGAAACCTGCAGGCCATTAGATAATATTCTTTATTTTCATGTGTCGTTCCCCTCTTCGTGTTGTTTTTAGGTTTCGCCGATTGTTTTGGTAAGTTGGAGACAATTACATTGGCTCAGTCATACTGCCCTTAAATGGAATTCAATAGGCACGTAGAAAGACAAATAAGATATACCAGAATGCGCCACAACTTGATTTTGAAAACAAAAATAAGTTGATGCAAAGCAAGTAAGGAAGTAGGAAGTTACACACTCGATATACTCGACAATGGTCAATAAATACTATTACAATTAAATGCAGTAGCAATAGAAAAAAGGAAAAATGAAGCTCACACGTAGACAAATTACCTACGAAGTACATTCTCTATCGGTAAGAAAATTTATTAGTAAGCAATATGGAGCCTACCTCACCAACATGGCATCCAATTCTGCATATTTAAGCTTCTTGCGCTCGAGCTCCAGCTGTCATCTGGCTTCATCATTGACTTGATCGGCTTTCTTAGGCTCCCTGCTGAGTCTCTCCCTGACAATGCCCAGAGATTTTTCAGTGGAATCACTCAAACCTAAAAATAAATAAGCATTAGGAGGAGAGCAAGACCGATAAATAGCGACAGTAAAGTAAAAGGCAACAATCTTGGTTGCTGTCTGAAATCTAAAAAATATTGTCTCTTCATGTTGTAATGGCCACTTACGAAGCACTCTTGACCAACGAAACCTAAAAACAACACGAAGAGGGGAACGGCACGTGAAAATAAATAACTTATCTAACGGCCTGCAGATTTCTTGGATGATTCATCCACAACTCTTGACTAGCACACCTGGAAACAGACATATAAACCATAACTAGCAATTCAGCCGACAAAAAATAAGATGCCGCATATGCATACAAAAACAGAAAAGTGCGAAAAAAAGTTATTCAAACGAGAATTAACTGGTTCGCGCCTTTTTTTGAAAAAATGTTTTCTCCATAGGTTACCATGCCCCTTTGATTGTCCCTCCCTCTTTCTATACAACCCTTATTCCCATTAAAAATTCAAATATTCAAATAAGTACTTTTATACTCAAGCCAGTGTTATATTGAGTGTGATGTCATTCGTATGCCCAAAGCATGAGCTTTTAGATGAAAATATATTCCTAAAATACCGCGGATTTAAAAAGTTAAAGCCAAAACAAATAGGACAGATAAAATTTCCTCAACCTGTAAAACGTAGCTCTGTATGACGTAGCTATGCGAATCACAAGTCTAGTGAGTCAAATGTCGTGTTGTAAAACCGTGACGAAATGTGTCCGAAAAGTAGTGGAACAACTCTGGGGACATTTTTCGTATGAGATCTTTACATCAAAAAAGAAGGCACATGAAAAAATCTTTCTCTGCCACAGTTGCTCAATAGCTAAGTGCTGAAGACGGCCTTTTCTTTCCCAATATATGGCTGCTGCCTTTCGTTTGCGGCGAGAAGGGAAAACAGCAAGAAAGGAAACCGCTTAAGGACACACGTGCCCTATTTTATATGCCGTTTTCCTTCTCCTTCTACTATTCTCTTCCCCGTTTGTGATTATTATTATTATTTTTTATACTCATTTTCCATTTCTCAATTCTCCATTTTTATTGAGCTTAGGAAGAGTGAAGGAGAAGAGACAGAAAATAGGCCCTCTGGTTAAGACATTTAAGGTATGTGTTCTGCGTTTCCACTCACCAAAAGTAGATAGAGAGGCAGAGGAAATAAAAAGAAATCTTTTATCCGAACTAATGGATAAAAGTGGAAAAAAGAAAAAAGTGGAATTGGGCTGAAAACAAATTTGGGTGTATATTTGCTTACTGCCCCCAAAGAAGTGAGCATTTTGCTTGAAGCATTGGACAGAAAAAAAATAAAAACAAACATATAAGGCGGCTAAATTAAGATTAGAGGTGTTTATAGGGTTGAGTGATGGTTCGTTACCGCAGTAACCAACCGATTAATCACCAGCCCTTTGATAAATCACCGAAAACCAATGATTTAAACTCAATATTCTTAACAACCAACTTCTTTTTTGAAAGAGATGTTTTACATTCTCTACACATTCTGCAGCCTTCAAACATGAGACGATCATTGAGCGAAGCGGAAAAGCAAATTGCAATTGAAGTGCTCGCAAACAAAGGCTTAGAAAATTTATTGTTCAGCGAAATCTATTGTTCACTAGAGATTCTTTAATGAAATTCCAATGACACCTCAAAAACGGTTTCTTTATACAGTCAAGTCTCTTTAATCTGTCACCCTTAAAATTGGCAAAAGACGAGGGGGGGGGCAGCTCGCGAGTAGCGAAAAAACTTTGTTATCTTCCTTTTGTATATACTGTAGTATTATTTGTTATTGTTCGCTGTTCCACGCATTTTTCTGTTGCTCGTTATATTCATTTTTTTCTTGTTCATTTCACTTTTCATTTAGACTTGCGGATGGTAAACAACGTTTGGAAGCTTGTTCTCTAGATCCTTTTTGTTCGGGAGGATATTTTGGCAAGGGGTTATTTGTCCGTCCCAACTTGAAACAGTAGCTTAATAAACACTTATCTCGACAGAAATAAAATTTGAAAATGTTCAAAAGGTGCAAAAATTACAGAAACGTCAGCGTTCTCGATAATTGTTTGCTGAAGCAGCTTGTAGAAAATAAATAAAAGGTATAAAAAACTAGCTCAGGAAGAGTAAGATTTTCTTGCTAGAGCCAAGACAAATTTGGTTTATGCTAGGACCTCTTTCATTGCTGTTGTCTGCCCACAACCTCATTTCTATAGAATTAATCCGACTTGAGAAGCTTTGTTCATTTTTCTACTATCCACCTTAATTTCATTGCTTGAGCTTTTATCAGGCTGTTGTCCAAGTCCTAATACTAAAAGCATCTCTGTGTTGTTCTAGAAATGCTTTGAAAGTTAAAGGGAAAATAAATGAAGAAATATGTTTTTGGTTTTATTCAATTTTTGGCACTTCTTTTTTTTATTGTGTGCATGGGAGTAGCGCCCCCTTAGTCCACCTATTTTTGTTGTCATCACTAGGTTTGGGCAGTGCATTGGCAGGACTGCTGCCACTAAATTCTAGAGCTTAATTCAATGAAAGAGGGTTTTTCTGCATCTATCCGACAAAATTCAATCTACAAAGAGCCGAAGCTAACCTTAATTCGGAGAAGGAGAAAATGAGAAGTAGCTCTGGCCAATAAGCCAAATAAAAGTAGCGTATAGTAAAAAGTAGAAAATTTGTCCTATTTTCTCAACAGCAACAAGTCTTCAAGTAGAAAAACAAGAAGTGGTAATATATTTACGCTTATAGTCCTGATTTTATTGTTGAGGGAATAACAACACAATAAAGATGTCAAAAAATTATTAAAAACAAACCTCTTTTTGAAATTCTGTTTCCAGATTTGGATTCTTGAGGTTTTTTTTTGCCTACCGGGAGGCCTCAGAATAAAGAAATCCTTTCAAAAAATGAGTACTGTAAATGAGTATATGAAAATTTCTGTGGCGTAAAAAAGTGAAATGTACCTCGTAGCAAATTTTCGCGTAAATTATGGTGTACAGCCCTGGCCGTAGAGAACTGGCCTTATACCTAAAACTAGCTTAAGAACTGCTTGAGGACATTCTGAGAAAAAAATATTTTTGCAAAAAAATTAACTTAAGGGATCAAGGTAAAATTTATAAAATTTACAAATGCAAATGTTTGCAAAACATCCCCACTTTAATTTAATTCCTACAATATTTACCAAATGTCCATACGCCATAATTTAATTTGATCAGATTGTCTTGCCTTTCCTACTGATCGCCTGTGTCTATGTTAAAAGCATGACGAAAACTCTAAACAAAAGGACAAGTGAAAAAATTTTAACCGCTCCCTGCATCCTGTCACAAATGGAAACACGCCGAATGAAAATGGACATTGCATTTCATTGAGAAAGCATAACAAACAAATGAATAGCAAGAGCAATGCATTGCAAGCAAGCGGTTTTATATTCCTATTTCTTTGGTCTGGCTTTCATTTCCTCGCCACAAGCATGTAAAAAGATCTTGCTACCACTTCCCGCCACACTTGCTTCATGTCCCTGAAAATTACAAGAATCAATTTTAAATCTACTGAGTTATACAGTCTTTCTCCCAATAAAATTTGGTTAAGTGACTGTTTTTACAAAATAGCGCTTTATTTATCCTTCCCTTCCCTTATATCGCCTTTCATCCCCTTAAAAAAGGTTAAAAAATATCCCTTATGTGGTCAAAGTACCTAGAAAGGTCAGTGGGGGGAGGGGTTATGATAGTTGTACCAAATTTTATCAGACGGGGAGATCTCTAATTTAAGTACTTTGGAAAATATAAACGACTTACTCGACTCCAATCGTAACCCGTGGCGTAAGCAAATATATTTCCAGCAGCGTGGACATGGCACTTCGTGATTGGCATATTCATGGCTTCAGAGCTCTTTAGCTTGGTTCTAGCATCCTTATCCCAAAATGAATATCTCCCATCTCCTCCAACGGTCGCAAGAGTGTTCTGTTGTGGATGGAAAGTTACATCGTTTACCTAAAACTTCATTGTTCAACTTCAGCATTGAAAATGTTAAAAAATTTACCGGATAAATTTCTTGAAAATTTTGAATGAGATCTGGCGAGCGATGACATTTAAACGTAAAATTGTCTTTGGGGTTCACTGTTTCCGCGTATTGAATTGCTACCCGCCCTGAAAAATTATTTGAACTTTAGAATTTAATGTATTGTGCAACTCCAAGTAGTGTAACTACAGCCCCCAAAGCCACCGTCGCTCCCGCAAGGTGTTGAGATGACCTGTTGAAATGCATAGATCACTTGAGAACGAGCTATGGATGAGTACTGAAGGAGGGCTAGGGGTTAAACCACGGGAGACCAAGCAAAGAATAAAAGAAACAAAAACCCCACATCTTTTCATGCAAATTAGCAGAATTTTTGTGAGGAGTAATTTTTGACCTGCCCTTGTTGGTTTACGCAAGCCCTCCAAGACCAAAGATTACAAGTTTTTCATCTACACATTTATAACTCCGAATTTAACAATTAGGGTTACGAGTAACTTTCAATCTGCTTACTTAAGTCGCTTTAGGTCGATGAACACCGACCTAAAACCCGTCCGAACCGAGAAAATGTTTTGCCAAAATTCGACATAAAAACATTTAAAATATCGACATTTATTTTTTGACCCCAAAGAAAATAATGAAATTGGACAGGACAAACCTTCAATCGATCCCAAAGCATACCCATGAGGTTGATTGTTCAGTTTGTTTTGGAAGATTGAAATGCATCTGCTCTAAAATAGAAATTTAAACAAAGCGAACAAAAATTGACATTTTCGGTCGGCCGAAAATGTTGGCCGAAAGACAACCGATTTTCAAAGATCGTGGTCAGTTGATAGTTGTTTTTTAAATTTCCATAACTTGTTTAGGATCAAATTGTGAAATTTTGCTTTAATAAATGCACTCAGTTATTAATGCCGTTTTGTTTGATATATAAATTACATAATATTTACATAATGTGACAAAATTTTAAAATCTGAAAAATTTTGGACCGCCTTATGGTCTGAGTCTTACCTATACATTCAATTACATAGGGCTTAGACCAAAACCATAGAGGGTGCAAAGACAAAGTCCAATTTTTAAAATTTTTGACACCGTATACCAAGCAGAACGACATCAAAAACTGAGCGGATCCATAAAAACAGAACTTCACAATTCGACCTATAAAAAATTTATGGCCATTCAAAAGTGGTATAAATTCTTAAAAGAGCTCATAGGAACCTGGAACTTTAGCGGTGACTCAATATCACTAATTTCTTGTGGCTGACCATCCAACTTGTAAAGCTTAATGTGACGATTTGCCAGCCCCACCACAGCCATCGGAAAGAGCACATCTGAGCAATAGACGCGTTCTGGAAGTTGAATAGTTGCCAAAGAGTTCTGAGTAGGCAGTTGACGCATGTCCCAAAAACGAAGAGTTCGATCCCATGATCCAGTCATCAAGCAGTTGTAATTCGAAGCCACCACCCAATGACAGGTACGGATTGGTTCATCATGTTGCCCAACAGCAGCCACCTGGTTAGAACCAAGATCCCAAACTCTTGCTTGCTTATCTGCACTGGCAATGAATATTTTACTACCATCCTTAAAAACAACAAAATTTAATTTCTAGTTAAAATCGAAAAAGCACTCACATCAACCCAATCAATCGAAAGAATAGGAGCTCCAATATTTTGCATGGCCTTGGGCTCGATCGTTCCGTTCTCTTGAACTTGCCACACTCGACAAGTGTTATCAAAAAAAAGAAGTTGATAAGAAGTAACTCAATACAAACACCAACCCCATGAACCGGCAGCCAAAAGGATGGGCATCCCACCGACTTGAGGATTAAACTTCAAAGCTTGCACCGTATCTTCTGGGGGCTGAGGAACCTAAGAAAAAGTGATTATTAAGAGCCATAAATACAAAACCGAGGTATAACTTCGATATCATTGTTTGGATTTTGCGGATTCACTGTACTAGATGTGGACTGTTGTTGAATAGAAGAACCCAATGTATTTGTAGATTGCTGTGTATTGCCAAATAGTCCACCTGGTCGATTGACGGCACCAAACGAAGAAGTTGCTGTCCCAAACATATCGTCAAAGCTCAATTATCTAAAATAACTATTCCATATATTTTTCTGCTGACTCAGATCGTACACTAGTGTTCCAAAGTAATGCAACAAGTTTTGTTTGCATTCATTCATACATTCTTTTAGCAGCAATATAAATTTTATAACTATCTATTTCAGAGCAATTTTGTAAAATTTTTCTTTCTCTTAAAGGCTTTAGAGGAATCCTCTATCCCATAGTGCAAACAGTCATTTAAATCTATTTGATATTAAAAAGTGTAAAAGGGTCAAATATAAGGTAAATTTAATATATTTGTCGCAACCGAACTTAAAACCCTCTGTATTTTACACTATCGCTATCACATAGACATGAGTAACATGTCAATTACTAGACAAATTCATAAGATTTGAAAACTGGGACCAATTGAATCGACCTCCTGAAAAGAGATGGGATTAAATTGTGTTTTATATCCCACGAAAGCTCATGCAAATGTTGTATTTGGCACGTGCTTGTACGTCACGCTTTTTTTTATTTGGCGCAAAAAAATTTTGCTTTTGGAGACCGTTTTGACCAATTTTTTGTAAGAAACTTTTACTTTTATGGTTTTATTGTTTTACAATCTTATAAGGATTGCAAGGGAAAACAAGAAGATGGAGACCTCGGAAACGACACTCACGGGCACGGAGTCTACGGCGAGGACAAACAAGAAGACGGAGTGCGCGGCGAAGACACACAAGAAGATGGAGGTCAATTATTTCCACAAGCACGGATGTCGGTATAAATGAGACTAAGGGCACTGAGGTTATCAATAAGCGTTCCTATAAAACCAAAAATTATTTCAATGTATTTGAAATTTGTTCAAATAAAATTGTTTTAAAAACTCTGTCCGTTGCAAGAAAATCCATATGTTTCCATATAATTTATGCTCTAAGAGGGGCTTAAAAAATCAAAAATGTTATATTTAATAATACTTTTGACCCTCTCCAAAAACTTTTAAAAAAGTTGACATGAGTCGATAAAAAGAGGATTTACGGCATATTCACCAGTTGTAAACCCAATAACTAAAAAGGCGCCAGAGGCTCCAATGCAGCTAGTTTTATTATATTTACTGCCAATGGACACTCTTAGAAAACATTTTTTCGACCACATTTTTTTCACGTTTAAGGCGATTCATTTTCTTTGGTATTAAACTGTTTTCTCCGAAAATGCCCCTTTTCAAAATTTTGAGATCAAAGCATTTTACACAAAGTGAAAAGATAAGTCAAACTGCAATGATTAAATGCTAACGAAGAAAACAGTGTTATAATTGAGTGGAATATTTTATTCGCGTCAAATCAAATTTTGCGTCTGATCAATAATAATTACTCATTTTTTATGGTGAAATTTACAAATCAGTCCTTAAATCAATTGTAGCAATTTCACGCTCATTGCTGCCCAAATACAAGTAAAAAACAATAAAAAACGCAAAGACGACTGTCGCAGAGCCAGCGGCAACTAGCGCGTTCTTCAAACTGCCACGGGAGGCGTTGTGGAAAGAATATATCAGTCTTGAAAGTACACCCGCACCTTGTCTTTTTTCAACATCCCTGAGCCGTTCCCTCATCTGTCTCACTTTCTCCTTTCTAAACTAAAAATTAAAGCTATTGATGGAATCGAATAACAAATAAGACAAAATAGACCACCTCTAAGCTTATATTGCTCTTATTTTTAGTATCAACACTAGAAGAAGTTGGTTCACTGCTTCTGCTCTTTTTTTTCTCCGTTTCCAAAAACAGGCTTTCTTGTGCTTCTCTTTGCTCTCTGAAAATTGTCAATAGTAAGTTTCGATTTCTATTTATTAATAAAAATATTTCATTTATTTATTTCTATTAGAAAGCTGTATAACATGAAAAGGAATCAGATGAGAAACAATATTGACTAATCGAAATTTTTCCAAACTTGACTCTGTTTAGCTGCCGTATTTCTTCTATTAAGCGTCTACATTCCTCCTCCTCCTCCCCCCAGCAATCGTGTTATTGGCATCGTGTTTGTGACCCTGTTTTTTCCAGACTACACTCAGGCAAGTTACCGCTTAAATTTTAGCTTATTGTCTTGCCTACAATTTTGGTGGCAATTGCCTGAGAGCAGTGTTTCCAAGACTCACAGTCACACTCAAGCTCAGATCGTTAAACTCACATCAAATATGAGTGTGAGTTTAGGTGTGGTGTTAGGTGTGAGGCTCACTGTGAGGTGAGTCACTCATCGCACACACAACACACACAACGGCGGTTGGTTAGGAATCAGTGGATGCCTTAAAATACTGGTCTTCTTACTTGGATACAATAACAAATGCTTTTTATAACAACCGAAAATATTTCTAGCTTGTTCTTTTAGTATCAAATGTATCTACTACTAAATAAGTGTACGAACCACCCTTGACCTATTTTAATGCCCTAAAAAAGGTAAAGTAAGTCGTTTTGTGCCGGTCCTTTACATTTTTGGAAAGCGGCTTTGGTGTCGATACAAAATGTCTATTATTTTTTATAAAAAAAAAACCTAAATATTTAAACCTAAATTTTGCAAGATTTTGTTGTAATTTTGACCTTGCGAAAGTAAGAATGTTTGAGGAACCCGAATGCGTTAAGATCTCCTTAATGTAATGGGGTAGGCCAATTCTAATGTCCCTTTTAGCTTGATATAATTCCTGCGCATGAAAGGCTTAGAGTAGAGAGGGGATGGGGTTGAGGGAGGGGAGAATAGTGAAAATCAATCCTATCAAAATCACTTACTCTTTCTTGATCCAGTCAACAATCGCTTTCCAACAAAACCTCAATTGTGAAGGCGTCTGTATCAATCCCATCCTTGATTTCCTAATAAATACCACCATATCGGAGACTATATCATCCAGTGGTTCCAGCTCTTTTAAGGATTGTTTGGCTTCTACTGTTGGCTCACCTTTCTGTTTGATCTTCTTTCTTTTGCTTTTGGAGTCTTTTGTCTCTATTTCTCTTGGTTCTTTTAACACAATTTCTTTAGCTGGATCATTTCCAACATTCACTTCTGACAATTTTTTATGATGCTGTGGCACTGAAATGTTGTTTGTGGACAACGATACTTCGTTTTCCACCATATTTATGGCTGAAGGGGCTGGAGGCAACTCGTGGCTGTCAATATCACCTTCTTTTTTCTGCTCCAAAATGCTTAATATGCTGTCGACAATGACAAAAGTGCCTGTCCTTCCAATCCCAGCACTGCAATGACACACGATTGGGGGTTGTTTATCACTGGTGGCTGTCGGTTTTGCCGCTGAAATTTTACTTTCAAAGATGTTGGTTTGGGTCGTTAGCTTGTGGTTGATGCTCCTCACATGCTGCAAGAACTCTAAGAAATGGTCTGTGTGTTCGGGAACACCTGAAAAAGAAAGAAGGTATATGAGATACTACGACCATTCACATGAAGTTTTCCCAAGGTTACTTTTTGTAAAAATTAGTTTTTTTTTATTTGCTTAAGGATTCGCTGACTAGTATTTATAATTAACGATTCCTCAGTCTTGTGTAATTTTTACGGTTACGTCATGTTTTACTTACAGGTCTCATCGCGGCCAAAATTTTGGCCCAAAGTTCTGTCCCGGAATTTCGTTAGTAGGCTTTTTTATTCCTCTACTACTGCCTCCAAAAACAATTTCAGTATAGAATTCGCCCCCTAGGCGAACTTGCCAGCCGCAGGAAATAAATACTTTTTCACACAAATAGACCCGGATTTCATGACAAAGCCAAACTGTTTAAACTTTCTGAAATTTTTTTTTTTCGAAACCATAATGTGCGTAACGTGGTTTTGGATCAAAAAATTTGGCGCCAATTTGAATTTTTAAGAGAATATATCAACTTTTGGCGTCAATTTGAATTTTGATGGGAACAAGAGCTGTATTGGTAAGGAAAGGAAATAATAGGGGCGCCAATTTTTGTAAAAAATAATTTCCTCCACTGAACCATGGAAAAGAGTGCTAGATGCATGTTTCCCAGGAGTATTGTTTGGATTCATCTCGTAGATAAGTCTGTAAGCACACAAACATACCTGAGACATAAATCACTCAAGAATAGCTCTAGGTGCATGAAAATAGCATGCATACCAGAGCTTCTTTATGCGGTAGAGTCCGCATGAAGATGCTAATTCATATCAAACAAAGTTTTTAGGCCACTTTGTATATTTTTTAATACCAGAAACCGTAAAAATAGACCGGAGAAACCTTGAAGTTTTATATCCCAATATCTATAAACCAGAATAAGTGCAAAATTTAATATTAATCATCGTACAGTTAAGTTTCGATAACCCGAAACGCCAAGGGGTTAGTACCCGAGGGCCAAATCATCGAGGTCCATTTCTCGACAAAACAGCTTCTCGGGATCTTCCTTGGGGTGCCGATGAAAATGTTGGCAAATTGCAAAATTTACACATAGTTAACTGCAGAAAGTGGTTTTCACAGATAAGTTCATTGATCTACTTACCGAAGTCAGGCCATGTAACAAACTGGAAGTGTTGGATGATCCGTGACTCATCTTGAGCAGAAGGAAGTTTAGGCGCGCTTATCACTTGGCTAGCAGAAGACGAATCTTGCAAAGCAGAATTTTGACTTGATGAGGTGTTATTGGACTTCAAAGGAGAAAGACGGATCTGGAAACTACAAGAGTAAAGGAAATTAGACACATTTGTAAAAATTAATATACCTGACGACATATGTAATGTTGTTTTACCTCTTCGCTCAGCCACTCGCACTCGAAAAAGTCAAATTTGAGTAAGGGCTCATCTTTGCTCGGGAAGTAAGAATGACATCTAAATAATTTTTTCACTAATTTCGTTACCTTTCTAATGAGATTTGAATTAAAGAAGTAGTGCAACCCACTTAATAAAGCTTTTCTCCATCACCCTGCTTAACATAATCACAATCTGAGTGTTCTGCTCATATACCATTTGCCAAAAATCATCTACAGTCGTTGCCAAAGGACCCTGCGTGAGGATGTAGTTCTGCTTAGTGACCGGCATGTGCAATGGAGACGCATTGATGTAGTCAGTTTTCAGTTGGCCTGTTTCCTTCAGAGTTACTCGATTCTGGTCGTCTAAAACAAGAAAAAGTTATTCGAGAGCATACTAACATATATTAGTTGCTCAGCAGGTTAATAGCTAGCCTCCACGGCCAGGGAAATGGAGATTGACATCCAATAAAAAAAATTATCAAAAATCGACGGGTTTTTTTCTTATACGATCTTAATAACTGTTTTCTAATATTTTTTTTTAATTTTCTTCAATGTGTAGCCCTGGAGCAACTTTCTTAGAGGACGACAACACTTTGCTTAACATCAGTATTTAAACATACCGTATTTACTCTATCAAGCGGGTTTATATATTAACCTAAGCCTTATGCTAAGTTATATGCCTAAGTGGAGTAGGAGAGAAGTACCAGGGGTCAGAAAAAACCCTTTATACGGTTATTAACCTTGGTTTCCAGGGCATAATATGCAAATTTTCGATTCCCCAAAACCAGACTTTTTATGACAAAAAAAGGAGGAAAATAGATTTATTATTGTTTTAGGCGTATTAGGAATGCTCAGAAGGGTCGAAAATACTTCTAAAAAATTTTTATATATGGGGGGTGGACTACCGATTAAATAACTACCGAAGCTATATCCATTTCCAACCCAATAAGGATGTTCATTTCTCTCAATTTACGCATGCTTATCCTCCTTTGAGTTAATGGACTAGACGCTTGCTGTTCGATACCTATTTTTGATCGAATCCTACACATACTTCCACCCTTTAGTCGCTCATTCTCCACAAATCGGTAAAAGCGACACCAAAAACTTTATATTTTTGGAATAGAAAATATAAAACATACAGGGCAGCACATTCCTGTAGCGATTCTTTTCCATATTATCGAAACAGTTAGACACATCGTAGGTGAGGCTCAAGTTCTTCTCTTGTTCATCCGACCAAACGTTGATTTTCTAAAAAGTAATAATTTAATAGAATTATCAAAAAGAAAGAAAAAATTTGAAGAATATTTACATGAAAAAGCTCTTCCCAACAGCTGTCGCGCTCGAATTGCTCAAATTTAGCTATCAAGTAACGCTCGTTCATAAATCTAAAATCATTGGCTATTTTTAGAGGCGCAACACAACCAACAAATAATCTGCCAGCTGGATTTGCCCACAGCTGTCCCAGCAACTCGAAAGAAAAAGAAAGCCATCTTTTCCGCATTGCATCACACAAGCCAACACGCGCCTTCTTAGAATCAAGGATAACAACTTCTAAGGAGGGTACACAAAAAATCTTTCTCAGAATCACAATTCTCAGCAAAGAGGAAAGCTTTTGAAAAAATTACTCAACGCAAAGTTTCCTTTCAGTACAAATGCAATTTTAAACTTGTTTTTTTGTTGTGTAGAACGAGTAAAACAGATCTTTTGCAAACTTCTTTTCTTCCGGATCAGCTTGCATATTTTTAGTTAAATAATGAATATTAAATAGTTTTCAAAACTTTTGATGTTTGGATTGAAAGATTTGTCACTGACAAATTGTCAGTTCATCTTTTGTAGGATGTTGTTGTATTGGTAATGGCTAACAAAAATTACCACTTAACAAAATAATTCTTTCCACCAAACTGTTCTACACTACTTTTTATGTTTGATCATGAATAACAGGATAATTTAAACAAAAAAGCAATTTGAAAACCTTATACAATCACCCACAGGAATGCATTTCGAAAAAAAATTTTCTAGGTGCTTTTTTGTGGGCAATTGTAAGAATCCTTCGTATTGCTTTACTACAGGAGATTATATGAAGTGTTTGATTGTATATTCCTGTGGGAATTGCTTTCTAATTCATTGTCAAACAGTAATAGTCGATAGATAGCAGTATCTACTTTTGGGATTAATTAATTTATGAGTAAATGTGATATTACTTATCACTTAGTTTTTATCACTTTTTATCATTTAGTTTGGGATCGAATCAATAGATGAATCATGGTAACTTTTTTTATTGTCCTGCGAATGAATTTTGGAGCTGGAATTGCATTTGATTGGTGAAATGATTTGATTCAGTGATTGATTTGCACTCGATTCATTAAACCTTTCATTGGAAAAGAAAATCTAAGCTTCCAATTAATTGATGATTAACTCCGATCAACTCACATATAAATTTTATTGGGACTCTCTTTGGGTACTTTTTTATTAAGGGTCGTCTGGCTGGCAATCCGACTTCATTGCGACGACGACGAGCTGTGCGATCGCTGACTTCAATCCACATTTCTTCACTGACTTCTTTCATAACATCCACTGATGTCTTCTTTGGACCCGCCCTTGTCTTCCTAATCACAGTCCGATGTTGCCTGTCGGCCGGTTTTCTTGGCCTGCCGCTTTCGCTCTTCCTTTTGACGCACTTGCCCGCTTCTTTGCAATCGAAGATGCGCGAAACAGTTGCTCGGTAGACTTCAAATTGAGCTGCAACAGTTTCATTCGAGTCCCTTCTTTTTTTGCTTGGATAATTGCTTTCTTTGCATCCACCTTCAATTTTTTTTTCACCATTCTCAAAAAGAACTCAGATTGAGCACAAATGAATACAAAACTACAAAAATTTGTAAACAAATAGGCGATAGTAGCACTAAATAATGGTCATACACCTAGTGTTGCATCTTTTTGGACGCGAAAAAACGATGTTTTTTTTGATTATTATGTGTTTTTTTTATTTGAGATCTTAAAAAGGCTCAAAATTAAATACATCACCTGAAAGAGGAATGAATATGCTACAAATTACTTCTTGCACCATTTCTGGATAGCGTGTAGATGCGCGCAAATTCGATGTTTTCTGATCATACAAGCGGTGTTGCATTTTTTTTATCACTACTGTAGGTAGTCTGGAGATTGTTATTCACCACTCTGTCAAAATAATTTTTTATTTTATTAAAAGTTCCCGAATTTCTACAATGACGGCAGGCGATTCCCTCGTCAAACTAGTCATTTATTTCGTCGAAACTTGATTATCTCAGCGGTTTTTCAATAATTTTTTCTAATTTTTATTTCGATATGCAGCCCTAATTCTTTTCTTTACAATTGGGTAGTAACTGACTACCGTGTTTTACGAGAGTTCGGAATGGAAATTAAAATTAAATTTTTTTACTTGAAACATGATGTTTGTCGTACCATTTGAAAGCCCTATTTTTCTTCTTTGGATTGGTATATAAGCTTTATTCCCATTCACTTAAAATGTCCACCACCAGCTGCAAGAGATTCACGTAGTCTTTTTGGGAAATTGTCAATGTCTTTTGAAACATTTTTCGTGCCCCCCAGGAAAATCATTTTAAATGGGAAAGGCGCTCATTAGAAAAGATACGTAAATGACTAGTATGGCAGAGATTTCAATTCGAACCATTCTTAAATTTTAATCTCTTTCAAAAATCAAAAATATTTAAAAAAACTTGTCTATAGTTCAATTTTCATGGGAGTTTTTACTGTACACATGGCCAAACACTCATCTAAACAAGGTGATGGAGTCATGTCTCTTGTCCAATTCGTCAATTTGGTAGACAGCAGCCTGCTGCTGTTGTGGCAAATTGGAACTGGTGAGTGGGGGTTGCAGAAGGGCTTGTGAAGTGGTGGATATACTGTGTCGCATCGGCTGCTCCAATTCCACCCCTATTCTTTCGCGAGGAGTCAATGATTTTCGTTGTTGCTGATGTGGCTTCTTTTTCTTGACTGCATGTGTGGACGGCACTGAGGCGGACATCCGGCGGTTCTGCTCCTCAATCAGCGCTCTAGCTCGAAACTCCAGTTTCGGATGGATGTAGCGGTCGTTGAACAGCACAAATCCTCTGGAAATCGGGGTCAATTGAAACATTTAAGTGGATTTTTAGAAGTACTGGTCCTGGTAGAGAGTTGGTACTTATTCTTTATCGGGATCTCACCAAAAAAGTTGTTTTCTTCCCTAAGTAATTTTTATACGCTGAAAACGAAAAAAAATCTGTTTTTAGACACTTTCTTACATTAAAAGTCGATTTTTTTGGGGGAACAAAAATTTTTGGTCAAAAACGTGACTTTTTACCTTGGTCCTCCAAAGTAACCCACCTTAATCCAAAAAATCGTGAGCATTCTGATTCGGCTCAGATTACAACGGGGTGGCTAAACCATAATATAATAGCACCATCCAGCTCGATATTTTCTTATCGTTATATATATATTTGCGTATGTGGTCTAAAAAAATTAAAACATTTTTTAGTGAGGTCCCGATAAAAGATACGTACCAGAGGGTTTTTCAGATTCAAATTCCTGAGGTTTTTTTTACCTCAATGTTTGAGCCTCAAACACCGCCCTTCAAAATCAAAACGAAAAGCGTCTAAAAATGTAGAAAATCTACGATTTTATGAGGAAAAATCAGTGTTCTTGCATTCAGATCAATAGATTTTTCTAAAATTCTGGCTGTGAAAAATTCTGTTTAGTTAGATATTAAGCCGAGATGTCAGGCTACATTTGGTATATCAATTCTTGTTCGGGATACAAATTTTGGTATTTTCGATACAAATAAAATTTTGCTTCCAGATTCTGCCTAAGATGGTCACAACGAGAAAGAGCGCATCAAAAAATGTCGAACCCATTTCGCTGACAGAAAAGCGTCGACTTCCAGTCAGCCAACGATGCAAGATGGGATTATGCTGCAGTAATGAAGCAAAGAGCAACAGAACAGACAGCAAATCCTTAATCAGTTTACCATAAATGGGAAGACTTGTCAGAGCAAGTAGGCAATTATTATATTTTATTCTTAATTTGCAAAGTCTTGCTTTCTGTCTGATTTTTTTAAATCAAGCCGAGAAACCAATCAAATAACAATAAGAGACTACCCTTTTTCGAATTGCAGCAAAGAGCTTGATCAAAGCAAGTAAAAAAGCAACGTTATTCAAAGAGAATGAAGGGAATTCAAAGTTCGTCCAAACATTGTTGGAGTCATTGGAAAAAGTGAAAAAATCGACGAGTGAATTGGTCTCTTCTTTCTGTATCTACTCCATCAGCAGCTGGTAGTGAAGTGGGGGACAATGAATCCACTGGTATGGATAAAAGGTTAGTAGATTTCATTCTAGTCAATGCATATATTTTTTACATTGCAGCGCCGAAAACTCTCACATTGTAGTCGATGAAGCACCTTCCTGGTCTAATTAGATCTCTAAAGGGGATGCAATATGTAGATTAAACATTAAGTCTACGATTGCTTCATGTAGGGCGGTCTTTGCTGTTGTAATTATGTTAATTGTAGGTCCTTTGTTGTGTTCATGTGATGTCAAACTTATATTTCTAGGTTGCTATCTCTACTTATGTATTGTTTTTTCTGATCAAGCTCCCCTGCAATAGTGTTATAAATGTAAGGGGTTTAAAGCCCCGAGGTCTCATCATTGTGTTAAGTGCAAGCGGTGTGTGATGAAGGTAGATCATCATTTCCCTAAGTCAGACTTTTGATTGTATGTTTTGCTGTCCCCTTGAGTGTTTCAGACTGGATTAACAATTTTGTTCAGGCCAAAAAGCGGCTTGTAGAACAGTTGATGCCTCAAGTTTTTCCTATTCGTATGATCTAGGCTGGAAAAGAAATCTGTGAGAGGTGTTCAGTGAAACATTTGTGCAATAGTTTTGTTCTCGTGTATGCGACGATTTTATTGCACCTTCGATAGGACAATAAACAATTTTGGCGTTATGCGGTTCAATTCTATCCAAAAAATTGAAAAAGGTGTGATGAACTGGCATCCAAAATCCTAAGAATTACAGAATCACGGCATATAAACATCTACGAACTTACTCGACTCTAGTGCCCCTTTAAATTCTTAAGCATGTCCCTTTAACTACCTGTAGGTCTGCAAAACTATGATGAGCGCGTTCTTGCATATAAAGAAGATCATAGTGTAGGTGACTAGACCATGATAGGCCATCAAATACAGACGTACTGCAAAAAAAGGAACGTCCTGAAGACTGTTGGCTAGGATGATCGCCCAAATATCGATATCGTAGAATGCCTGCAAAAAGAATTGGTGGATTTGGCTACCTTTCAAGGACTTCCAACCTGCCAGACATCAGATCTCTTTTTGATTAAGGTTGCATCCTCATTAGTGATTGCTACGCGCATCTTCCTGGCCCGACTGGTGGTCAGGATCAAGGCAAATTGCAGTAAACTCATCTAAAGATATTCTATACAAAACATCTTAAGATTCTGACTTGTTTACCGTCCACGCAGATAAAACAACGTACTGGATGAACTGATTCTGATACACAATTCCTTCTTTGAAGACATCGAAGAACTCCACAATATCACTGGAAATGGCCTGAAAATTATTGCACATTTTTAAATTTGTAATAAAACTGAGTAAAGATAATTGAATAGCGCGCATGTCGCAGGTGAGTTAATGTTTAGACGAGTGTTTTCAAAACTCACAGCTTGCTTCTCAGTGAGAAGTTCTCACCGTTTCAAGCTTGTTGTTCTGTGCTACTTTGTTTCTTACTATGGCATCTTTTTACACTTCTTTTGTGTGATATTGAAATATCTATTTGTCTTAACATCAAGCCTTTTTTTTTCGAATCCTTGTTTAATATAATTTACTACTGTTGCGTGTTAACAGTAAAGAGCTTGCTTTGTTTGCTCTCTACCGCTACTGACTATGACTGGTGCTCTAAAAATTTATGAAGAAGTAACCGAAACTATACTTTGAAAGCTACCCGCTGCCACTTTAAATAGCTGAACAGTTGATGTATGGTAGATTGTTTTTACAAACAGAAAACCTACTTTATTTGTCTGTCGTCAATGATTGCCTACTACTCGGTTCTCGAGTTTTCGTTCCCGCTACTTGTCAATCGTTTGTGAAAATTTTCATCTTTTTTACCTCGTACTTGGCTTTTTTTCTGACGGATACTGCGGGCAATTAGGGTGGTAGCTGCCAAAAATCAAAAATCGAATTTTTACTATTACTATAAAACTCTCAGAAAATGCACATTTTCAGTTTTTCGAGTTGATACAAATTTCTCATCAAAAGATGGTTTCAAAAATCATCTAAGGAGTGGTATACTCTCTTGTCTTAAATTTATCTTTGAGCACAATTGCAAGGTCTGTTTGAATATTTGACAATTTTAATGGTCTAACTACCAGAGCTGTTGTAATATTTGTACATATTATATCATGTATCCAAAAAATTCCGCAACTTTAACTTACTAAATTTATGCTGCCTTGTTAGTAACAATAAGTGTGTTACGGTCGAAGCTCAATTTAACGAAAATCCAAAAAGTTCGGTACAGAGCTGGATCCGACCATTTTTTACCTCAATTTTTGACATTTTTGCTAATTTTGATATTGATGTTTCTAATTTAGAAATTCTAAAGCAAAAAATCATGAAGATTTTGAATTTGCCAGTCGTTTTTAGACAACTCAACAATTTCACCTTTAAAAAAATCCAACTCTCAATTTAACGGACGCTTTTTTACAAAAATGGGTCCGTTGAAGGCAATGATGTTGGCTTTTTGAAAAACGACTAGCTAATTCAGAATCCTTACGATTTTTCGCCTTGGAGACATCGATCTAAAAAATGGCAAAAAATTTCACAATTTGAGGAAAAAAATGGTCGGACCCAGCTGTAGATCGAGTTTTTTGGGCGTCTGTTAAATCGAGCGTCGACTGTAGTTAAAAAAACTATATTTTTTAATCCGTTTTTTTTACTTTCGATTGGTATGACTTTTTTTGTTACTTTATGCCTTAGTTTTAGAATCGCTGAATTGAAAGCTGGTATTGTGTGATTTGGCAAGGAGGAAAGAAGAAGTGGAAAATTGCTCTGAACATAAATATTGTTTCAAAAGCAACCAAAAGACTGCGTATCCAACTGGCCGTATCTCGCATCAGAAGCGTGTTTTGATTCCCATGACTCAATTGCTGCGTTGAATATTATACTGGTGAAAGAATGGGCCGAAATTCCACAATAAAATTTCAAAAAGCAGTTGATGAATTTCCAAAGTGACTTCGTAAATTTATTGCAGCTGGTGGTGGTCATTTTAACTGATGGGATATAAAAGTTGTATAGCGTTAGAAAGAAAAAAAAAACTGGTTGTCAAATGGTGTATAACCAAATTCCAACTGTTGTAATAATGTATTCTAAATTTTACGTTAGCAAAAGTTTCCGAACTTTTTGGACACACGGCATTATTTTTTTACTGCACTCACCAAATAAGCGAGAAGAATTTGAGAAAGTTGTTCACGGCTTATTTCACCTTTAGGCAGCAACCAGCGTCCCACAATAAGCATGACTAGCAATAGCTGTTCCAGCAACTGCAATTGTAATTTGTCGTCGAACTGAGCACCATCTCCTAAAAATTGATGGTTGACTATTAAAAAAATGAAAGGTTGCAAACAGAGACCGTGGCAATGCATTGCATAACACAAATTTTTTGAAAAACACAACAAATTTTGTTAACACCGAACCAATATTTAGTCTTTTGTTTAAGCTAACGGGTGTAAACTTAAAAATGGCACTGATAAAATCGCGCGCGATGAATAATGAAATTGGTGTTTTGTGTGAAGTTTGATATACCATTTTAAAGCTCTTTTAATTAATTCTAATGACATATAAACTTAATTAATGTAATTGTGAAAACAATTTTAGAAATGCCTTCTCAAATGCCTTTTCAAATGCTCTTTTCAAAAACTCGGGAAAAGCTTACTATTTTACCCCTAACTACAGCAAAAAACATACTTTTGAACTTTCTGAATTCACATAACTTTGTTTCCAGCAGCCAAATAGGAGGAGCAGTGGCCAATATATACAGGAGCACACTGGGAGAAAACCTAAATGATGGGTTAAATTAAAGCTCCCTGACTTTTTTCTCCAACTTTTTTCAATAACATTGAGTCAATTGATATCTCATTAGAAAGAGGAGATTCAGGACTATAAGCTGGATAAAAGATTATAAGAGATTGTTTAAAAATAGCCAAAATATTCATGTTTTAAAAACTAAGATGTCCGGTGCCAGGATTTGCGTAAGCAAAGTAGAAGGAAGAAAAAAAATACTGAAAAACTAGCTGCATTGGCGCCTCTGGCGCCTTTTAAATTCTTTTTGTGTGTTCTTTATGAGATTCTAAAACCAAGACCCGTAGAAAAAACTAGGCAAAACGGTCTCCAAAAGCAAAAAAAAAATTTTAATTCCAACCACTCGGCTTCTGGACACCACTTCGACCACTTAGGCTCATTTTGGTACTACTGTATTATCGTTACAGAACCACCATCAAAATTACGCTTTGAGAAGCTCTTTGGATCTTCCCTGAAACCATCCGTATCATCCATATTGAACTTCTTTTTATTGCTCCAGACAGCCTAAAACACAACCCTAAGTATTATTGCTGCACAAATATACATGATACACATAAATTTACGTAATTTCAAAGCGTAATTTCGGTGGTGATTTTGTGATGATCTAGGGAGGCTTCTGTACACTTTGGACAGCTTTTATCGCCTTTATGAAGCCGAAGACCAACAGCAAAGGTTACCAGTAGATCATCGCAGCCAATCTCATGCCTTAGATTTGCCTTTTTTTCAAATTAAGCCCCCAAGCCCCCGTAAGGGAGCGAAGGAATCTTTAGAGTTAGAAATGTGCCCACAGACTTGCCTGTGAGATGAATCCGAGCAAGATTCTGGAGAAATAAATGCATTTCAGGCCTTTTTGCCATAGTCCAGTGAGAAAAACATGGTAAAAGGGCTAAGAAAGGGTCAAAAAATTTCACAAATGGGTTGCAGAAATAAACTGCATTAACCGTAAACGACCGGCCCAAAACGACTTACTTTACCTTTATTAGGGCATTAAAATAGGTCAAGGGTGGTTCGTACACTTATTTAGTAATAGATACATTTTGAAGGGGGAGGTATAATACAGTAGAGTCCTCATTTTCGTATATGAGATTTTATATTTTACCCTTGCCCCTTGGCCTTTGCCCCTGGACCCTTACCCTGGGACTCTTACCCTTGGACCTTTATCCCTGAGCTTCTGCCCATGCACCTTACCCCTGGATTCTTACCCTTGGGCCCCTATTCTTAAACCCTTACGATCAGGATTAGGATAAGTTTAAGGCTAGGGTTAAGGATTAGAGTAAGGTTAAGGCCAAGATTAGGATTAGGGTATCTCGGAAAACTATAAGCAAATAAAAAGCTATGGCCAAAAGAAACGTATCAGGAATAAGTGCGGCCACAATCGATTCTCAATATAAGGCGATCCCTGGGTATCCTAATATCGGCCACGGACAAAATAACGCCGCGCCGAAACATCGCCGCGGCCGAAACATCGCCGCGGCCAAAACATCGCCGCGCCAAAACATCGCCGCGCCAAAACATCGCCGCGGACAAAACCCCGCCGGCCATAACATCGCCGGACATAACATCGCCGGGACAAAACATCGCCAATTGTCTTTAATGTAGCAAGCATAAAATAAGTTTCACGACTGCTTATGCATATCATTGAGCTTAGTTTTGGTTCTTTCGCTTGTATTTTTATGTTAAGATGGAGGAAAACTTTAATGACTTCGAGCAAGGAGAAGAGCAAAATCAGCAAGGACTCGCGCAACAACAAATCACTTATCAAGTATGTCTTTAGTCAAGATTTCGATTAAGTTTTTACTAATTTAGGACCAGGTTTTTTTGGTTCAATCGCAGAAGGGAGTTGAGAAAGCACAGTGGCAAGGATTTTTTTTTGTGAAGGACAAGCTGAGCAAACCAGACGGGCAAAAGCAATATTGGCGCTGTGACAAATATCAGTTGATAGATGGTGGATGTAAGGCTCGTCTCCATACTCTGGCTCGTGGAAACAATTTTATCAAGCAGTTGAAGGAGCATAATCATGCTATAAATAAACTAGAGTAAGGTATTGCTTGTGCCTTCTACCTCTCTGTGGATCCACTGCTTGTCTACACGTCGACAATATCATAAACTAGAGTAAGGTATTGCTTGTGCCTTCT
>BBSZ01011870.1:0-11857 GCA_000981365.1 Subanguina moxae | reverse complement strand
AGACTCTTGCATATATGTGTGTGTGCGCGCGCCTCACTAACCCTTCAAGCCTCCTACGCCACCTTTGGAGGCGCAGGGGGCTTGCAGGCTTGGGGTTGAGATGTGTACGCACACACATAGTTGTTATATGCCGTCTCGTATAACATGTCATATAACAACGGTGTTGTAAGAGCTAAGTGGCATGCATGGCTCAGTGGTCTGGCTATACACTTTTTCGATTACAACAATTGGCGCAGTCGCAAGTTCGAATCCACTCCCTCGTTTTCAGGATTATACGAGATTGATCATACATACCTGCGAGCTCAATCCGAGCTAGACTCTTGCAGGTATGTGTGTGTGCGCATCTCTAACCTTTCAAGCCTTCTACGCCACGTTGGGGGGCGTAGGGGGGGCATTATAACCACAAAAACCTATTACTCTGGGACCGCTGTAATCTAGGAGCATAGGTTTGTGGAATTAATGATTGCTAATTAGCCAAAAAGCAACCATATGTGGGCCACAATAAGAACTTCTTGGTCAAAAAGGTGTGGCAAAGGGTGCCCACCTGGTTGTAGTACTCCCTGGCCTGTTCTATAGTGTCTGCATCCAGGCCTGAACAGGACGCCATCCACTCCTGATTCAAAGCACAAAAGAAGCTAGTTGGTGGTGGAGTGCTGCTTCTGCAATCACCTACTCCTCATATTGCACTAGGCTACACCTGGGTCGCAGTTTAAAGCAGAATTACTAGCTTATTAGGTACTAGAAAATACGGTTTGGTGGATTAAATTGATTGGCAAGCTAAAAGGATTGAACTTAAACGTTAAAAAAATTGCCAAAACGTTAGTTAACGGCTAGTCCGCCACCCCAAGGAAGTGGACCTAGAGTGGCGGATGAACCAGGTTTGGCTGTTTTTTTCAATACATAGAAAAAAAAGACTAATAAAAAAAAACTTGACCAGACAGGCTGTGGGCACCTCCAGCATTCCATTGTCTTGGATCTGCAAGTCAAAAATACGCCTGAGTCATTGTAGACAACCCAAAATTGGTCGAACCGCCTATTTACAGTTAACCATAGCCGTATATGGTTGACTGTAAATAAAGTGTGTTTATGGCATTGTGTTTTGGACCTCTGTTTTGTTGGTAGCCCTGGGCATGTTATATACCAATAGATAGCTTACAATCTAGGCTACAATCTAGGCTACAATCTAGCTTACAATCTAGGCTATCTTTTGGTATATAACATGCCCAGGGCTACCAACAAAACAGAGGTCCAAAACACAATGCCACAAACACACCTTTTTAAATTTAGGAGGAGGCGCTTGCTAGAGGAAATACGGCTATGGTTAACTGTAAATAGGCGGTTCGACCAATTTTGGGTTGTCTACAATGACTCAGGCGTATTTTTGACTTGCAGATCCAAGACAATGGAATGCTGGAGGTGCCCACAGCCTGTCTGGTCAGCAATTCCAGATAGGCCAACAGGTGCACGCCTACACTCTCAGTCAGCCCGCTTTCTGACTTAGCTTCTCGACTGCAGGCGCTCTTCTGGTCAAATAGTAAAGCAAAGACAACACATTATATACAACTTATTAAAAAAAAATGAAAAGAAACAGCAACTAATGGTAGATACAAGCAAAGTGAACGGAAGAGACGAAAAAGCCATAGTAGAAACAATTAGGGAGGCTGAAAACATGTATAGGGACAGTACCACTATGTGGAGCACAATTAACCAAGGGCAAGTCCAAATGAGTGGCACCAACACACTGCCCGCCTACTGCCCGTTGCCGGGGGAGGAGCAAGAGGAACACATGGTGCGTCCTCCTACAAACAATTAAGCGAAAACGTCCATCATTGCAACTTTTACCCATACTCACTTGCCCACCACTCACACACCAACATATATCTGGGTGCTACAACATTTCTGCCTACATTCCATATTTCTGGTTAGACAAACAACCTTTCGAGCAGCAAGGCTCTTTTCTGTTCCGCTTTTCTTTTAAAGCATTTCAGTGCCTTGCGTCTAGTAGTCTGAGATCTACAGCGTGTAACAAAACAGGTCTCCACTCTGCTGGATTATACCTACAACAACCCCCCCCCCTCACCCTTGCCCAAGGTGTAACTGCCACTAAATACGTGTCCCATCCACCCCTAGCCTATTTTAGTGCCCTAAAAAGGGTAAAGAAAGTCGTTTTGGGCCGGTCATTTGCGGTAAGGTAAGTATTATGTCTCAGGTAAGTCTGTGCGCGCATCTCTGACTCTAAAAGCCCCTTGTCGCCCCCCCCCCCTTACAGGGCCTTGAAGTTGGTTACTTGTCTCTTGCCCTCCCCTATACAGCCCTTCTTCCCAATAAAATATGTAGGGTTGTCGAGTCGAGTTACTCGAAAACTCGAAAATTTTCGAGTTTCGAGTTCCGAGTCGAGCGCTCGACTCGAAAATTTCGAGCGCTCGACAACCCTAATAATACGCTCGACAACCCTAATAACCAAAAGGGAAAAGCCTTCTCTAACCATTGCTGTTTCTTCTCAAACCCAGCATTTTGAACTTGTTCGATTTGTATATATTCTTCGCATTCCAGCACATTCCGCCGTCAACATTTTGTCAGCTGAGTGTGCTGGAATTTTTGTTTCACTCTGATGTCGGCATCGGGGTCGAGACCCTGGTGCCGGCATCAGGGTTGGGGGGCTGGTGTTTTGGGTAGGGCTGGGGACGCCTTATCCGGAATCCCAACCCTAGCCAAAAACTCAGCCCTACTCAGAAACCCAAACCTAGTCAGAAACCCAACTTGAGGGCTTATACAATAAATGTGTTTGGTGTGGTGGCGCAGTCATGTAAAAATTTTTCGAGTTCCGAGTCGAGCGCTCGACAGCCCTAAAAATATGGTTGAGTAGCCCTTTTCACAAGGTAACCCCTTACTTGTCCCTTCCCCACCCCTATACAGCCCTTCATCCCTTTTTAAAATGGTCAGATATGGTCAATGTACCCAGGAAACCCAAGTACGTTGGGGGATGGGAGTTTGGTTTAATTATAATACAGTAGTCCCGCCGTTTTAGTAAAGACTTTGTGTGGGTAGCTGCTTGCCCGGCCGATTGCCATGGTTAGAAACCCTTTCTCGCGGGAATCTCCATTCTTTTTGGGTTTTAGCACAGATTGCTTCGCTGACTGTGCGCCGGTCGACCTTGAAAAGCTTGGCGATATCTCCGACTCTCCTGGCCGCTTTGCCCTGGGTCGAACGAAAAACTTGTGTGGACCAGATTTTTTCAGCTAATTCATTTAAGTTACCTGCCTTGGTGTACACTTAATGCATAAGAAACCTAGCTAATCATAAAATTTGACTGTGTTTATAGTAGGAAAATAAGACAAAAGACGACTCTGAATGGGAGACCATGTTGTTTTTGGTAGGGACATAGCTTTATGGCCACATGCTTCCTTATTACAAAAGCAATTTCGGAAAATTCATAAATTCCCTTTGTTGTTTTGCTTCAAAGAATGTTTTTGGGGCAAAACAAAGGGGGGAAAAGATGGCAAACATGCTTTGCGAGTATATCACAAAGACTATAAAAGAGCACTCTGTGAGGAGTGATATCAGGGATCATGTTCAGTAGCAGCAGCAGCATTTGACTTAGGCTCTCAAATGTGCTCAAATGGCTAGTCAACCGGCAAGAGGCGATTATGATGGGGCCAACACATGAAAAGGAGGACTGGAGGCAGGGCACCTGCTAGACTACTAGACAAACATTGTTGCTCGGCATGCTGGCAATGGGCTAACCTTCAGGCAGCCGTTTTTTAGCCATTAAATTGGGCAAAACGAGCACTCAATTTGATGCAAAACTTGTTTAATATAGAAGAAATGGATAATATTACATATATATGACAGACACAACAAATGAAAATAACAAAAATAAATAGAATGAAAAATAAATAAATTTACGCACAAAATTCTCTAATAAGCGCCACTCTCTAAATTCAAAAAAGTGCGTTTGTGGCATTGTGTTTTTGACCTATATTTTGTTGGTAGCTCCTGGGCATTTTATATACCAAAAGATAGCCTAAATTGTAAGCTATCTTTTGGTATGTAACATGCCTATAAGCTATCAACAAAACATAGGTCAAAAACACAATGCCACAAAAAGGTTATTTGAATTTAGGAGGAGGCGCTCGTTAGAAAAAATACGGTATATGGTTGACTGTGAATGAAGTGTATTTGTGGCATTGTGTTTTTGACCTATGTTTTGTTGCTAGCTTTTAGGCATGTTATATACCAAAAGATAGCTTACAATCTAGGCTATCTTTTGGTATATAAAATGCCCAGGAGCCACCAACAAAATGTAGGTCAAAAACACAATGCCACAAACGCATTTTTTTTGAACTTAAAGATCGTCCTATTAGTTGCTTAAGAGATGCTAAAACAGAGCTTCACAAAGTAACAATTTTTCATAGAGTTATAGGCTTTAAGCTTATAAGCAATCTCGCTCAAATATTCTGTATTAGAAAATTTCCGGTAGAAAGTGGAATGACTCATATCTTTTCTATTATGAAAGGAAAAGCGGTAGTGTTTGGGTGTTGTTCAATTGTAATCCTGTTTTCTCCACTCTAATTACGTATATAACTTTTATTAACGTTCACTCAATATGGCCAGCTTTTTTGCCCTTTTACCATGTTTTTCTCACTGGACTATGGCAAAAAAGGCCTGAAATGCAGTTATTTCTCCAGCATCTTGCTAGGATTCATCTCACATGTAAGTCTGTACGCGAATCTCTAACTCTCAAGCCCCCGTCGCCCCTTTACGAGGGCCGACGTGCGAGACGGGGCTCGGAGTTGAGATGCGTAAACACCCATACCTGAGAGGAAAATCAGTGGGTACCACAGAAGAAGCAATTTTTGACCATTTTTAACCTGATTAAGGAGATTATAGGGAGGGAAAGGGACAATTAAGGGTTTTCTTTCCAAGGAAAGACCACTCAGGTAAAGAGAACATCAAAGTTTGACTCTAGTTTCAAGGAAGGACAGGGGAATACCGTAAAACCTCTAATAATACCCCTCCCCCCTTAATTCAAAATCGTGTTTTTGGCATTGTGTTTTTGACCCACTTTTTCCACACGACTCTCAGGCAGCTTACCACCCAAATTGTAGCTAAGACAATAAGCTACAATTTAAGTAGTAAGTTACCTGAGAGACACCTGGAAAAACTGGGTCAAAAACACAATGCCAAAAACACGATTTTGAATTAGGGTGGAGGGGGTTTTACGGTACAGTCAAACCTGGATAAGCCGACACCCCTAAGTTCAAAAAAATGTGTTTGTGGCATTGTGTTTTTGACCTATGCTCTGCTAGTGTCTTCTGGGCATTTTGTATATCAAAATTTAGCTTAGATTCTAGGCTACGTTTTGGTATATAACATGCCCAAAAGACACCAGCAAAACATAGGTCAAAAACACAATGTCACAAACACACTTTTTTGAATTTAGAGTGTGTCGGCTTATCCAGGTTGGACTGTAGTAGCAATTTTTCTAAGTTCCTGCTTGCTGCATAAAATCCATATTTGTTTACTTCCATCTTCCTGGATAAATAATTACATATAAACTAGGGCAGACAAAAGAAACTACTCAAAGCAATTAAAAATTCAGTGCCTTCTTTGAAAAGAGGGCAGGCAACACCGCCTGCTTGGTAGGTTGTGCAAAATGAAGTATCGATCCAACCTGCTTGCAATTGAACCTATTAGGGGTGTGGCTGGGCATCCTGTCACATTTATAATGCGATATTTGCCAAGGATTTAAGTTAAAAAAGCTGAACTGCCACAAAACGCGTGTACCATCCCCGGTGACCTATTTTAGTGCAGCCCTAAAAAGGGTAAAGCGAGTCGTTTTGGGCTTAGGGCAGTTTTTTCTGCAACCCTTTTTGTTGCCCTGTTACCATGTCTTTCTCACTGGACTATGGCAAAAAAGGCTCTAAATGCATTCATTTCTCAAGGATCTTGCTCAGATTTATCTCGCAGATAAGTCTCTGCCCGCATCTCCGGGGGGGGGGGGGTCTAATACATAATACACTGACGCCAACATGGTGTATGATTTGATGTTTGGTAATTTTTTCTTTTGTTCTTGGAAATAAATCCTCTTTTTAGCCTTGGAAATGCATACCAAAGCTTTTTTATGCAGCAGGCCACAGTAAACAAAGGTATGTCTAAGGTCTTGCCTTCTGAGATAGTGGCCCCTGCTTTTTCCTTTCCCTTCCAACACAACCCCTTTCCCTTTTATAAATGCATTTAAATGTGTTCTTTAATGCTTTTAGAAAAAAATAAATGGTTAGAAGTAGATTCGAAGAATTAAGAAAATTAGAATAAAGAAAAATAAAATAATTTTTGGAGAAAAAAACAGGCACCACGGCAATTTTCTTACGGAAGTTTTTCCAATGCATATAAAGCAAAATCTTCTTTAGAATACGCTTAATTAGGCTATTGAAAAGGGATTCAGACACTAAAAGTAAGAGAAAAATAAATAAACCGGAGGGACACCACTTGGTTTGGTTGGTACATCTATTTTAAAACTATTTTAAATTATAAGGTTTCCGTTTGAGACAAAATTAGTTTGAAAAAACATGGTGAACTGTGTTTGAGAAAAATTCACTATTTAATATGCAGGAATTTACAGTCTAACGGAATAATTTTTTCCAACAATGCAAAAAAAAATCGAAAGAAGCTGATAAAACAACAGTTGGACCAGGGCAGTTGCCATGTTTCTTATAACAATTCCCCTCCCGTAAATTCAAAAAAAAGTGTGTTTGTGGCATTGTGTTTTTGACCTATACTTTGTAGGTGTCTCCTCGCCGTCTTATATACCAAAAGATAGCCTAGATCCTAAGCTACATTTTGGTATATAATATGCCCAAGAGTTACCAACAAAATATGGATCAAAAACACAATGCCAGAAAAAGGTTTTTTTGATATTAAATTTAAAAAGTCAACACTTTTAAAATACATTTTTAAAGAATAATTACCAGACAAAGTTGATACAGTCAACTCCGAATGGTAATTCACCCCTGCTAAACCTTCTTTAGAAAACCCTAATTAATACAAAAATAAAGGGTTTTGGAGCCTAAAAGTAAAAAAAAACATACACACCAAGTGGACATTCACTTAATCTGGTGCATGGATACGGAGAAACACTAAAACTTTTATAGGTTCCTTTCAAGACAAACATCCACCGACATAAAAAACAAATTCCTTTGAAGACAAAATTACAACAAAATCAAAAACAAACTCCTTTCAAGACAAAATTCCAACAAAATCAACAACAAACTCCTTTCAATATGAACTTTTAACAAAATTAAAAACAAACTCCTTTCAAGACAAAATTTAAAAAAATTAAAAAATCATCTCAAACTGGCCCCTCCCCCATATGAGAGCAACCCAGAAAGTTCGATCCACAGCTGTGTCCGCCCATTTTTTTTCCTCAATTTTTGACATCTTTTGCTAATTATGATATTGATGTCTCTAAGGCAAAAAATCGCAAGGATTCTGAATTCGCCAGTCTTTTTTTTTTAAACCAGCATTATTGCCGTCAAAAAAGCCAACTGTCGATATAGGAGCATTCATCTAAAAAAAAAAGTTTTATATCGAGAGTCGACTGAATAAACCAGCTTTGAAAAATATTTTCGGACAACAGCGAAAACAAAACTTTAACCAAATGCTGAACCCTAAAAAATGTGGAGATAAAGGAGGCGAGTGCATGAGAAGCCCAGAACCATTCTCACTGTTCCATCCTATGCTATTCCCCGAACAATGGGTTGACGCAAGTTGGCGAAGCAATGCCGCCTTTCACAATAAACTTAAGGCACTAATTGAAGGAGTGGCGACCATTCTCTAAGACGATACCCCCTCTCCCCCCCCCTCCCAAAACACATTTTAATTCGCAAATGTCTCCAACACTACTTCCCCAAATATGATGAATTGGCGGCGGCAACACACAACAAAAAAATCCACACACCCGCCTCCCTCCACCCCATTAGCTCTAATGACAAGCCGCTGTGTGTGCCTGAAAGTGCCCCCATCTGAAAAGAGAGTCAAGGAATGAATTTGCCTAAAGTTAGGCAGCCGGAATAAATAGCCAGGGGATATGCCTGCTGGGAAAGTGTGCGTAGAGCAACTGGTGATGAGATTTTCTTTTCAAATTTTGCAAAAGAACAAGTTAACTATATTTAAGGACAGGAAAAGAAGGTTAGAATCAGTGGGCTACGACTACCTCTCGGCAGTAGGTGCAAAAATAGATAATTCAGTTAATCAACACACCCACTGACCTCTTTTCTCTAAGTTACAGACTCTACAAAGCAAACATTCAGATTTGGAAGAGTAGCAAGCACCAGCATGGCTTAAAATCTATCTCTTCTTTGGGCTGGTATAGTATTTGTTTTTTTTTTTTCACAACAATAATATTTATGTTTTAGAATGGCCGATTTAAGAGCAGGTATGGTGCGTCTTTGGCAAGAGGGGAAAGAAGTGTTCGGCTAAGGATACTGGTGGATGCTGCCAAATGAAGCGCTTCCTCAGCCAAAACAACAATTCTGAGACTAGGAAGGAGCATTTCCGCACGGTTGAGCACCTCTACATCGCGCTGCTCAGACTCAAACGTGCATCGATGGAAAGTCTACAGATGCCGTCAAGGTCGACACTTACTGGAAGAAGCGAGACGGTGAATGGGCTGCCAACTCTCCTGACTGGAATGTGCTCGACTATTTTGGATGGCCGTATCTGCAATCGAAGGGTGTTCTGTGCCACACAAGTCAATTGCTGGGTTGAAAGCTTGGTTGGTGAGAGAATGGGCCGATATTCCACAAGAAATGTTTCAAGAAGCCATTGACAATTTCTCAAAACGACTTTGTAAATGTATTGCAGTCCGAATGGAACCAAAGTACTATAGGAAGGTCAGCTGAGAATAAACAAGTAATTCACACAGCCCATCATCTATTTGAAAATTAAATCAATCTCGAGTTAAGTCAAAGCTTTGGCATGGGGCTCACCACAACAAATGATAGTTTCCAGTTGCTTTTTTTAATTAATTTTTGTGATTTCTATGGCATTTGCTTGAAACGCAAACAAAATTAGGGTTGGGGCGGAATCTTGCATGGCGAACCAAGAAGAATATTGCGAGATGAAAAATGTAATGGTTGGTATTTGAAAGAAGCAAAATAGGGTCATTCTCATTTCTTGAAAGAGGCCTAAGCGGCCTGTTATACAGCAAAAGCAGTTAAATTGTTTGAAAGGCCTTCTGAAAAGGGTGATGTTCGATTGTTACATTTTTGATTTTTCCGATTTGGCTAAGGAATGAGGGGTATTACTTAGTTATTCACTCTTTCATAAATTAGACAACTAGTTGTTGAAAGTTGAAATAAAAATTTTGTAAAAAATGTTGATGGCTGAAAATTTATTACAAGGAGTAAATGCAGACCACTGTTTTCGAAAAATACACCTACAATTTTGACCTACACCTACTATGTAGGATTAACTGTAGTATAGGTTTAACTGTAGGTATAGATTTAACTGTAGGTGTAGGCTTAACTGTAGGTGTAGGTTTAACTGTAGGTATAGGTTTAACTGTAGGTGTAGGTTTAACTGTATGTATAAGTTTAACTGTAGGTGTAGATTTAACTGTAGATGTAGGTTTAACTGTAGGTATAGGTTTAACTGTAGGTGTAGGCTTAACTGTAGGTGTAGGTTTAACTGTAGCTGTAGGTTTAACTGTAGATGTAGGTTTAACTGTAGGTATAAATTTAACTGTAGAGGTATAGGTTTAACTGTAAAGGTATAGGTTTAAGTGTATAGGTTTAACAGTAGGTGTAGGCTTAACTGTAGATGTAGGTTTAACTGTAGGTATAGGTTTAACTGTAGGAGTAGGTTTAACTGTAGGTGTAGGCTTAACTGTAGGTGTAGGTTTAACTGTAGCTGTAGGTTTAACTGTAGATGTAGGTTTAACTGTAGGTATAAATTTAACTGTAGAGGTATAGGTTTAACTGTAAAGGTATAGGTTTAAGTGTATAGGTTTAACAGTAGGTGTAGGCTTAACTGTAGATGTAGGTTTAACTGTAGGTATAGGTTTAACTGTAGGAGTAGGTTTAACTGTAGGTGTAGGCTTAACTGTAGGTGTAGGTTTAACTGTAGCTGTAGGTTTAACTGTAGATGTAGGTTTAACTGTAGGTATAAATTTAACTGTAGAGGTATAGGTTTAACTGTAAAGGTATAGGTTTAACTGTATAGGTTTAACAGTAGGTGTAGGCTTAACTGTAGATGTAGGTTTAACTGTAGGTATAAGTTTAACTGGAGACGGGGCTTGGAGTCGAGATGCGCACACACTCATACCTGAGACATAAATCACTCTAAAAGCAGCTCTGCATGCATGAAAATAGCACGCATGCCAGATCTTTTTTATGTGGTAGAGCTCAGTTGACAAAACTATGTTCAAGATTTTCTCTTTTCCTACATAGTGGGCCCTCCTTAGAAGTGGCCCCTTGCTTGTCCCTTTCCCTCCCTATACAGCCCTTAATTCCTTAAAAATGGTGAAAAAATGCTTCTTAAATTATCAATGTACCCAAAAAAAAAAATACTTTTTTATTGAGAGGGGCGGGGGTATAATACGGTAGTACCCCATTTTCATATTTTCTGCTTTTATATTCGAATTCCTGAGAACATTTTGACTACTGGGAGGCCTCAGAAGGAAATAGTTGGCGTTGAGGATAAGAGGGGGTTTATATATTTAATATATCCCCTCCCAATCCTGTGACCAACTCGGTTATACTGAAGCAGACGGTGTAGTGTGGTGGTGGTGTAAATATGGCCAATTCAGGCATAACTAATGGCTAAAAGACGCAATAAAAAAGGAGAAATCCTATGCCAAACACACGTTCCCTACTAAAAGAAATTGACGGGGAATAAGTTTAGGAATTAAATAGACTAAAATGACTTTTTAATGCTTATTTGTTTTATTGGAATAGGACGAACAGTGGGAAGGGTTTATGGCACAAGCTGTTCCCATATAATTAAATCTTAAATGGCAATAATGAACCAAAAAGGTGTTAGTCAAGAAAGGAGTGTGTTTTTTAACTCAATAGACACAAATTACATCGTCCTCCAACTTGGTTAGAATGTTACACGTATTTAGTAGCAGTTAAATACGGAGGGGGGGGTTTGTCTATTTTTTTAGACAGCGATTAATTGCACACAAAAAACCGACGAAAATTTTAGCCACTAACTTTAAATTATCTACATTTCATGTTCAAGCATTTTAAATTACGGAAATTTCCGGATTACGCTTGTTGATAAGAATTACACTGAATTACGAGGATTACCTGAATTACACAGAATTACGAGGATTACCTGAATTACACAGAATTACGCCTGTTGATAAACAAATATACAAAACTCCTTCGCTCTTTTTTTTGCCACCCGAAGGATCCAGCCAAACATCAGTTTCATCACATGCAAAGATGGTTTGGTGGCTAGAACAAGAAAAAAATGTTTGAAAAATACCGGTAGAATAAACAAACCTGTTCTTTGCTATGAGTTGAGACACGTAAATGATAAAGTCCACCAATTACTGAGCATATCGAATTGCGGTTTCTGGCAGACTGTTGTTCAGCACTCTTAGGCGAAATATGTGTCGCTCCAGGAACTTGTTGAGCCATCCTGTGCTAGCCTAAAATAAAAATGAGTACCATGAACTGACGTTCATCCTCTTCGACGTTGAACATCCTTTCTGCTTGTTGTTGGATGATGCGGCGGGAAACTCGAACTTTCTTCACGCGCTTGTCACGGACCCATTAGCTTCGGTACAAAAAAAAATGTCCAAAATTTTTTGAGAGGGGAGGAGGTATATTAGAGAGGGGGGAGGAGGTAT
>BBSZ01011865.1:0-12306 GCA_000981365.1 Subanguina moxae | reverse complement strand
TTTTATTAGTTTACGTTGCTTTCGGGGTGATAATGCACAAAACCCCAATGAATCCCTTTCAATGGATTATGCTTCACATGACATCTAGAGACCTTGTCATAGCGAGAAAAGTAAGCGTGCAGTGATTCTCGAGTTGTAGACGGTGACACATCATGGACAATGAAACTCATTTCTCTGGCTAGAAAAAGGGCGACTATCTTGTTGCCGATGACTTGCGGCTGGTAACTCATGCAAGTGTCTAACTGCAAAAAAATAATTAGATATTTAATACAAAAGTAGTTCCAAACCGCTTCTTTATCAGCAAAGACCACAGAACCACGCCTTTTAAACTCCAATGTTTCTGAATCTCTCACCAACTTAGCAGAGAGGACCATACCGAATTGAGAGAAGTGTACACGAATCAATTCTTCAGTAGCATTCTTTGGCAGGTTTCTAATTCGAAGCTTATGGAATAGACGAGCGGAATTCAGATGACCAACAATTGAGGGCAAAGAGCATCGAACAAGAACAACACCACCACGATGCATTACATTCAATGGCTTGCCTAACAACGGAAAGAAACCGAACAAACGAATCTGATCAAAACAAGAAGCAGGACATCCTGCAAAGGCACTCTTCACCACACTCGATTTAAGTAAACGCATCTAAAATAATTATTAACGATTCAACAAGTAAAACTTTTAGCCACTTACCAGCATGATTACCAAGTTATCGACAGCGAAAATTCAATAACGTTTAAGCACAGCAGCAAACCTAAAAAATTGCATTTTAAAATTAAGCATCAAAGAGTGATACTTGTGGTACGCTTGTGGCATAAAATTTGGTTGGTATACAACCCTTGGTGACAAAATACAGGCTAAGACACAAGACGGGACGGTCTATGAACTGGATGGTCTATTCAACAACCAAACCAAGTGGATATCCACTTGGTGTAAATTGTTTTTTTCTTACTTTTAGGCTATGAAACCATTTTTTGAAAGATCACATCTAGTGGAAATCCATATCCACCACATCAAGTGGGGTGTGTGCGCTTATTAGAGAAAGTACGGTATTTGTTTATTTACAAATTTCTCTTCAAAAGAAGGCCATACAAAATATTATACAATGAGAATGGACAAGGTGGAACCCGTTTGTACAAGTAAAATGCCGTATAAATATGGGTGAATTAAAACATGCAGATATCATAACAGGGCCAGTGTTTTCAAAAAATACACCCACATATACGACTTTGCCCTACAGCTACAGTGTAGGTGTAGGTTTAATTGTGCCCCTATACTATGTACCTCATCATAGACGAAGCATTTTGTCTCAAATGGAATACTTATAATTTTGAATTTTATTTAAGTGCCTACTACGACTGTGATGGATGTCATAAGTCTCAACTGAACCAAGTGGACGTCCACTTGGTTCGCTTGTTTAACTGTAGGTGTATTTTTCGAAAACATTGGACATGGCCAAGCTGTCTTTGGGGGGGGAGGAACCCCAAAAACAACTGGCCCAGTTGTTTTTAGAAGTTTTGAAAGCGTACAAACTTTCTGGATGTTGAAGGCGTAACTCGCCCCGGGTCCAAATAGTCTTTTCCTAGATTCGAATACCCTTACAAGCAAACATTTCATTTGGTCGTGCAAACATACTGAAAGGAAAATTGGGCATACAACTAAGCCTTAGGCTTGGGCTACGCCAGCGTAGGTTGGTCGAGACTCAGCGTATGTACCCTGTCTTACCTGGGTTTAGTGGTTTACGGCTAACAAATAATTTAGCACCCGGGGGTTAGGGGCGGATTGGACCTGGAGCTGAGTTGGGTGTCGTCCCTGCGGACAACCTCATTTTATTCCCTACTCAATTTATCTTCTAAAGCCTATATTCGGGAGATTCAAATGGGTGTTGTAGTTGGCAGCCAAGGAGTTTTTGTTTTGCACCACACCGTTGCTCCACATTCCCATTTTCATGTCTTTTATGATGACCGATAGAAATGAGCTCCATGCTTCTAGGGTCTCTGAGCGGTCCTGCAATTGAGATGACATCAACTTTTAAACCATTAACTCTCAACCCTAACTTACTGCTTCTGAGTCGAATTCACACTCAGCGATAATACCCAAAGCACTGGACTTGAACTCTTTCCAAGCGGATGAAGGGAAGTTGATGCCCTCTTCATGGTGTATCTTCCCAATGGCCTGGATTCTGGCGGTGATTGTCTGTAAATAAATTGGTACTCTTCTATTTAAATAACCGCCCATCCTGTGCCCACTCCTGGATATTCATCTTTTGGACAAAAGGGTAAGCACTCACGTGTTCCGACTCTCCATTCTGCATCATTTGAATCAACTCTCCAATAAAGGTGGTAATCTGTTCAGCAATAGCATGAAACTTTGCATTCATCAGCAAGTCCATGCTCTTCTTCTTAGTCCTGGTGGGGGTCAAGGCAGAGAGGGTGGCCTGGGCTGCAGCCTCCACCAAAAGCCTCTTCTCTTCCGAAACTTCTTCCTCTCTTTGTTCTCTGCCCTCCAACCTACTGTTTAGATCATATTCCGTGAGGAGATAAGGAGGAGGAGTGTCTAGTGTTATTATTGGCACAATTGGTTGTTTGTCCGGCTTAGGAGAAGTCATCTCCCGCCAACTAGTTGTGGTCAAAGAGTTTAGCGTCGAGCTTTTGCTCGGCACACAGGTCACTGGCCCACTCTTGAATGGAGCAAACATCTGGGGATTCTTCAGCAAAATGGCATACAGCACTCTTGCCCCAAACTGGTTGTGGGTGAGCTTGAGGGCCTGCAACCATGACGCATGAATGAGTGCCGACCTTCGTTTGGAGTTTGAGCTGTAAAAATACAAAATTAAAGACTATCATTTCTGGGTTTTAGCACAGAATGCGGATTTGACTCTACTATATTATACTCCCCCAAATCAATACAAAGTGGTAGTCTATGATGGGGCCTCAGTAGGAGAATATGGCGGATGAGGCAACAGATCCCATCCCTTGTCTTTGATCGATTGGACCACGCGACCCTCAGCACACGAAAAGTTCATTGAGATCGCGAAATGACTGGGCTGCGGTCTATCCTTACTCCAAGTGATAAAGCGTAATATGACGAATACGAGTATGATTATCGACACACATTTTCAATATACTAAAGAATGAAAAATATATTAATAAGGAAAAAAATCTAAACAAAACGCCAATAGTATGGAAATAAACGCGCGCAAAGAAAAACAATTGTTAATTATTACTCAACCCAATATTTAAATGCCCTAAAAAGGGTAAAGCGAGTTCTTTCGGGCCGGTCTCTATCCTGGTATTGCAGAAAAGAAATGGACTTACTTGTTCAAGCACAATTGTCGTTCCCTCTTGACAGTATTCCTTTCAGCCAGCTTTTCGTGCAGCCACCTGCTGCCCCTGTAGATGATCAGGCAGTTGGTTGCGCTGTTGAGAAGAATCAGAAAATTGCTGATGTCCACCAAGTAGATGTACTGATGCACTCTGTGCCGCAGACCAAAAGTCACCTCCCAGATGTCGAGCACAAACGAAAGACTGCGGAAGAGCAGGAACTTGACCACCAACATCACTGAGATCATAGTCAACATAGTGGCTCTAAAATTTTGGCTCTAGTTATAATCCAGCTCATTTATTTGCCGTGTAAGCCGTGTTGTTTTCGGACACGGATATGATTTAGTTACGGCTGTTTTTCGCCATGCTATCACTTTTTTCTGCTCTCATTGGACCGCTTTTGGGAGAATCAAGGCCCTACCTGGAAGAGTATCTGTCCATTGCTGTCTCATTCATGTGGAATAGTTGTTTGCGAGACCGGCTGCTTCCACGCAGTAGAAGCACAGTCAGCACTGTGAGAGCTGAAAATTTGGAGGCTTTTATAAAACAAATTTACAGCTTTTTTTTGCTATAAGCCGCATTTTCCTATATCAGAAATGGGTATTTTAAAAATTGCACATTTGAAGCTTTTACCTTGGTGCTTCAAAGTAAACCAGGTTTTAGGGTATTTGGCTCCACCAGCCCACATTTTTTGCTTTGGTCAAGGTAGACACCCTGTAAATTGTATTTTTAATCTTCAAAAACCACACTTTAAGCAAAATCTTTAGAATTCAATGCATTTTTACTTTAGCACACCAAGGTAAAGGACACAAATACCGTCAAATTGAGGCTTCTCTTTTTTTTAAAGGCAATAATGCTGGCTTTTTGAAAAACGACTGACTAATTCAGAATCCTTGCGATTTTTTGCCCTAGGGATGTCAATATTAAAACTGGCAAAAGATGTCAAAAATTGGGGGGGGGGGAGGGGGGGTTGAAAAATGGTCGGACCCATGTGTGGATCTAACTTTTTGGTGGTTTGTTAAATCGAGCGTCGATTGTGGATCAATTAAAAAAAATACATACACAAAATGAAGATGTTGGGTCCACAGGAGGTGACCAACATGCGGAACACCACCTTGTACCACAGTTTGTAGTGGGAGTTCAGCCTAAGGTCTGAGATTTGCAGCTATAAATATAAAAAAATTTTGTTTACTGTATTTCCTCTAATAAGCCCCAACCCAAATTCAAAAAAAAAAGGCTCAAATTGAAATCCCCCCTCAAATTACTCATTTATCCCCTCAAATTGCTTAAACTTGATTATATTGGCCGTTTTACAAGAATTTTTTCAATTTTTTTTTTCAGTGTGTAGCCCTAGATCTGCTCTTTAAACAACTGAGACAATAAAGTTTAAGCAATTTGACGGGATAAATGAGCAATTTGAGGGGGGAAACTATACACAGCCTATTCATAATTAACTAATATATTTAACTGCACATAGTCAACTAAAATACTTAACTATATTCATAGTTAACTTCATAGTTAACTACATAGTTAACTACATAGTTAACTACATAGTTAGCTACATAGTCAACTACATAGTCAACTACATAGTCAACTACATAGTCAACTACATAGTCAACTACATAGTCAACTACATAGTTAACTACATAGTTAACTACATAGTTAACTACATAGCTAACTACATAGTTAACTACATAGTTATAGTTAAAAAATTAATATGCATATAGTTGACTGAATAAATGAATAATTTGAAGGGGAAACTATATACAGCTATTATACAGTCCTATGTTCTGCTAGTGTCTTCTAGACATGTTATATACCAAAACGTAGCTTATAATCCACTTATATTTATAAATGCTTCTTATATGGTCATTGTACCTAGGAAACCCAATACTTTTTGAGGGGGCTATAATACAGTAGTACCAAAAATTTCTATAGAGCTTTTCTCTGGCTCACGTTTTCTCAAAAATACACAACTGTGTGTAGTCAAAAAAGGCTTACGCCGTAGCCCATGCGGTTCTCGGGAAACCAGTAGCACTGAATGGCGTGAATTTCAAAAAAAGCCGGCACATTGACCAGGATGGCCAGAGTGCTGAGGAAGACAGGCACGCGGAAGTGGCTTCTATATTTGCTCAGGTAGTGCAACAAGTTCTGCGTCTGTTTTCTGTCTTTCAAGTCTGGACCAGCTCGAAAGGAGGAGCAGAACATCACTCGGTTTTGCCTAAATTCTCATCCAGTTAGCCATCTTTGGCACAAAAGCGGAGGGGAAAGGACAGCAAAAGTAGTAAAGCTCAAAAGTTTTCACCGCAATCCACTAGTAATAGAGTGGAGGAGCACATAAAAGGTGGCTGTATCTCAACCACTCAGTTTTCCAGGCTTGTCGGTTCGGCCTCCCGTCTTTGGGTACAGTCAAACCGATTCAACGCTCCCCTTCCAATTCGGGATGAATCCCACCCAATTTCTATGTTGTGACTTGGGGCACCAAGGTAAACAACTCCAGGCACTACACCTAGGCATACAACTGAGCCTTTGGATTAGGGTAGGCCATCATAGGCTAGCCGATACGCGGTGTATATCATGTTTCACCTAGGTTTAGTGGTTCTTAAGCTAGCCTACCCTGGCCTATCCTAACCCTAAGGCTTACTACTGACTGGACTGGGGTCTTCCCTACCTTAATCCTCTAGGGCAGTCTTTTTTTTTTGCTTTTTTGATCACTGATGTGAAAATGTCATCATAATTTTCGAGGAATTGTTTGTAAGTGGGTCATCCATTAGCCATTCATACACTTGTTTGCTTGGTTTCCCTCAATGTGGATGACTAGCTAAACAGCAACAGTAGTCAACCACTAAACAATGCTTCCCAATTGGGAGACAAAAGTTGAACTTGGCTGTGAGAGTCGACTATTTCTGGCCTACTTAAATGCCTATTTTGGGCAAAGGAAGAACAAAGAAGGCTTTGTGCATGTGCACTACAGCTTCACCCGACTCCCAACGTCATGTTTATCAGTCGCCCTGTATATCACCAGAGGTTTGACTACCCAAGGTACGTCTTATAGTACGTCTTACGTCAGGCACTCTCTCTCTATATATGTTGGTTTTTTAACATAAAACGATGATTTACGATGATAAAAAAAGGCAAACAAAGGGTTGAACACCAAGCAGGAGTGTGAAAAGGACACACACAGGCCATTGGAAAAGTGGAAAGTATGCGACAGTCTTAGAAGCTAAACTTGGTTGAAGGAAAACGATCAATTTGAGCTGGAATCTATTTTCTCTGCATATACCAGAATGGCTAGACTAATTTTTGGGTTTTACACTTTTTGTGGTACTTGGGATAAAAACATATTCCAGCCCCTACTCATTGATCTCGGAGGAGGCAATGTAGAGCAGCCACCTAGTTGTGCGAAAGGGATCTCTGGTGGCCATATAGCGCTGGACGGTGATGGTCACCACACTCCAGATCTAAATTGCATTTGTTTAGTGTGGGTCAGGCTAGTTAAGTCCCATACAAAAATGATCAATGATTGACCAAATTTGGGGAAGGAGGGTTTTGAGGGGGTACTCTCTACATATGGGGCAAGTAAACCAACCGAGGCAGTATTGGCAATTTGGGAGAAGGCGTGGAACAGAGGGGTCACCCTGGTGGCTAGGTCTCCAGGTGGTGAAGGCAACAGGTTTTTGGCACCATAGTAGGCTAGAGCACACCAGAGCAGGAGGGTGTCCCAGAAGGCAAGGATGATGATGGCCACAGCCAAGCCCACCCCTCGGTTGCGGTCGAAATTGGTGAAGCGAATCTACAACAGGTTAACTGTAAACAGTTATAGTGAATTGAGTAGTACTTGCCTGCTTCACACTCATCACATTGCCTATAGTGCCTATGGTCACACACAGAGCTGTCAGGTAGCCATTGACCACTCGACTGAACAAACTGAAAAGATGGGACTGGAAATTAGTAGTTAGAGAACAACAACCCACTTGTACATTAGGGCCAGATGACTTACCTACCCTCCACTTGGGATACCTACCCTCTAGTTGGTTTACCTATCCTCTAGCTGGTTTACCTACCCTCCACTTGATATATCTACCCTCTAGCTGGTTCATCAACCTGCACTTGGTTTACCTACCCTTTGACGGGCTAAATGACTAATTTGACGGTGGATTAAAATTTGAACCCATTCCTAGTTAACTGTGAGAAATTTAGTGTGAGTATTTAAATTGGCTTCTAGCAATCAAAACCCACTCATATTCATTGGACCAGGTGTGCACTTGACTGCAAAGGGTGACATTGGGGGGTGGCAACAGGGTGGTGGTGTACTCCTGCACTGTAGGGCCTTCCAAAATACTGCTGGTCACTCCATCACCTAGATGTGCCATTGCCTAGTTGGCAAAAATATTGTTGGATCTTGTTGAGCAATTCATTCAACCAATACATTCATAGCCGCAAATAATAGTAGTCGGAGAGATCCAAAAACAAAAAATTAGATGTTTACTTTGAGCTAAAGTTGTATAGAGCTCTACTTAGAGAACAGGAAGAGTCAGATTCAAGAAAGATATAGAGGGGCTTCAAGAAAGGTGGGGGCACCAAGTAATTCAAAAAATTTGTGCTTATTCCACAAGCCAGGTGGGACTAGCTTGCTTGACTAGAACTCCAAACATAGTTCTTGCGAATTAGTAAACTCATGTGAAACAGCATACACTCCTTCATGGCTATCCTACACTGATCTACCCTGAGCCTAAGGCTTGGGGTAGGCCAGTGTAGGATAGCCGAGACCCAACTAGATTAGCCGAGACCCTAGTGATTCACGGCTAACAAATAATTTGACACCCAGGGCCAGCTGGACCATGGGCGAGTCGGCCATCGTCCCCATATAACGACACCGAATCGACCAAAAAATTAGGTGCCATAATATAGGACGCTGAAGTCATATGGAGTGGCATTTCCTGACATATCGTTTCCAAGGACTAGACCAGTTGCTTTATACAGCAGCTGACAAAAGTCTCTTATACCATGTAAACTTTGCATTACACACCAATTTCATCCACCCGGATCACAATAACAAATAAAATGATGAAAACCAATTGAATATACTTTCTGGTCGATAACTTCTTGGTATCTTCTTCGCATTAAATGGATGCTGACGAAGTTTGAAAAAGATCCGCCTCCGACCGGCGGATAGTCTCCATCTATCGGTCTTCTGTGATGTCTTCCTTATCCTTCCGCTTCAACTAGGAGTCTAGACGGATCCTCTAGCACAAAAAAAGTCGAAACTGCTTACGAAATGGCTGCTTGATAAATGCGAAAAAGTGCTGCCACTTGAATTGCTTCATTCCACCGTGCAAAGCTCACACAATCGCATTCTTCTAGTCTTCAGATGGTCTGCTTCAATTTTGCATCAGCTAAAAAAAAATTAAGTTAGTAAACACCACAAACAAGATATAAAAATTTTATTTCTCAAAAATTTACACGTAAAAAAGGAAGTGCTTAACGACCTTCTTATGGCTCAAAGACTAGCAATTGACTGGCAGTCTTTTAGAAGAAAAGTTATTTCTGAAGAGACAATACAGGGAATGGACAAAAAGATATATTCAAACTAATCAATTCACTCACCACAAACAAAGCCAAATTAGCTGCAATAAAAGTGACGCAAAGAGCAAAAGAGGTGTGGCGAAGATAGCTTGAGGGTGAACACTAGTCACAAAAACGTCTAATTAATTTATGTTAGTAGCCTCTCTGGCTAACTCATAAAAATGCCGAATAAGTTTTAGAGAAAAGATGTGGTGCGGGGAACAGCTTTGTTGACTAATCCACTGCTTCAGATAAAATATTTTAGGGAACGCTTTTCCTCAAAAACAAATAATTTAGGCGCTACGAGAATACACCCCCCCCCCCCAATTGATTTTTCCCAAAGTGTCTAATAACCGTCTTTAAGTGTGACTTATGCCGAAAAACTAGCAAAAAGACTATTTTGAAGGGTTCAACTGATTGGATCGAGGGCTGTATTGGGACGGGAAGGGAAAAGAATAGGGCTACTTTGTAAAAATGGCTACCCAACCAAATTTTATTGGGAAGAAGGGCTGTACAAGGAAGAGAAAGGGAGAAGTAAGAGGGCCACTATGTAGGAAAAGAGAAGCTGGGACCTACAGCATATATAAGCTCTGGCATGCTATTTTTATGCATCCAGAGCTTCTTCTACAGTGATTTATGTCTCAGGTATGGGTGTGTGCGTATCTCAAAACTCCAAGCCCCGAAACCCCCGTCGCCACCACAAAGAGAAGAAGGGGCTTGAGGGCTAGAGATACGAGAACACAGTCTTACCTGCGAGCTGAATCCGAGCAATACTCTTGATTAGAGAATGCATCTAGAGGCACTTTTTGCGCTGGTTCAGTAAGCAGACGGGTGAATGGCCCTTCCAATTAGTAGCCTCCTATGACTCCCCTGCAACAAAACGCATGTTCCAAAGATTAAACACTAAACAAATCTAGGTTATTAATATAAATAATATTAAATACTAAATTTGTAGACCAAATGACTAATTAATGTTTGCACAACCCTCCCATGATTGGGCATGCAAAGTCGTGCCACATATATTTCGGCCTACAAGTTTTGCTATTCCCATTAGGTCTTTCCTCCAAAGAAATTGGCATTCTTGTGTGTATTGAATAGAAAAAGCATTATTTAATTAATCTTTGAAAGTATAGCAACATTAAAAAACTTAATTAAAAGTTTCTTCATTAGTTTACAAAAATCCATGTGTGGGAAAATGGCATTACACAAATAAAAAATAAATAAAAAATGCAAAATTATGAAAAATGTAAAGATTTTAACACAAAAAAAAACTAGGAAAAATAACCCACTTTTGTGTGGCTCTCTATAAATATGATTAGGTGCTAAATTAATTCGAAATACTAAAAAAACAACATTTTCTAAAAGCTAAATACTCGTTTGCTAGATGGCTTTCGGTTAATCTTCCATTTTGTTCTGACTTCTAGCTTTGGATTTTACCTCGGTTCAGCATTAGATCTAACCCAGAGCCGAAGATCAGAACTGAAGAGAAGATAACTGAAGAGCAAAGCTAAAAGACGACACCGAAGACAGAGAAGAGAGCCAGAATTTTTAACCCAAAGCTGAACATCAAAACTAAAGAGAAGATAACTGAAGAGCAAAGCTAAAAGACGACACCGAAGACAGAGAAGAGAGCCAGAATTTTTAACCCAAAGAAATTGCGGCCGGTGGCCCTGCTCTTAACCCCAATAAAACAATGAAATTTACAGAAGCAAAAATCAAAATGGATGCTTAAATATGCTTAAAGTGAACTCAAACTAATTTTCCATAGCAAAAGAAGGGCCCAACTAGCAGTTCTGCTGGTCTCCCACCGTCGTCATTTGGCGGCAGGAAATTCGATAGGCTGTCTACTACCAAAAAGAGCTTTTCCTCTTGCTAAACCTTGTTTGCTTGTTGTTAAAACAAGAACTGGTGCAATTAAAATAATCTAACGCTCATATTTCCGGTATACTAACCGAAAAACGGTGCAGCTTATTCAACTACCGACCGCTTTTTTATGTACTTGTAAAAAAATAATAATAAGTCGATATCTTTATGAAAAAAAAAAGATTTCAGAAACTCACTCCTAGTAGTTAAATGTCAGCTGAGCCTAGGTGCCAAGCCTAAGGCAAGCTTAAGTTACAAGTAAGGTTTAGTCCTAAAATCTTAATCTTAGGATCTCTAATTAAGCTGTGGAAAAACCATCAATAAATTTTTGCATTTTCCTTTTTCTTTGTTCATTAGTAACTAGAAAACTTTGTTTGTCTAGAAAAAACGGTTCGTTCTTTTTCAAAATTTACGAAGAAATTATGCGCTCGTCCTCTAATCTACAAACATCTACATAAAATTTGGCTAGTGGTGTAGGTTTTTAGCGTAGTGTGGGACCCACACTGCTGGTACCCTAAGTTAGGGTCCCTAACTGCAAGAATTCTTGTGATCAGATTACCTTTTGCTTGTCTTGAACGGAAAGTTTGAAACCAAAAATTTTGGTCAAACCGAAGACCGAAAAGATGTCAGATGTGCGGTCCAAAAAGACAAAGTCGGTCGGTCCTACCAACAGCTCTATTTAAATAAAGGCTGTACGTGGATTCCCCCGTCAAATTAATAATTTTTAGTTCATTTGACACGTTAGACAATTAATTTGACGGGATATTTCAGGTAGAGCCTTTTAAACATTGAATAAATAATTTAGTTTTTGAGGAGCTTGAAAACTGATTTTACACACCTGGTTTTATATGCTAATATATACCCGGGGCTTTTATTAGCGTTAATACGGTGAATCGGTTCAATTAGTATACGCTATACGGTATTTATCGGTATATCCTTGGCCTATCGCAAGTATCACTCTTTGACGCTTAATTTTAAAATGCAATTTTTTAGGTTTGCTGCTGTGCTTAAACGTTATTGAATTTTCGCTGTCGATAACTTGGTAATCATGCTGGTAAGTGGCTAAAAGTTTTACTTGTTGAATCGTTAATAATTATTTTAGATGCGTTTACTTAAATCGAGTGTGGTGAAGAGTGCCTTTGCAGGATGTCCTGCTTCTTGTTTTGATCAGATTCGTTTGTTCGGTTTCTTTCCGTTGTTAGGCAAGCCATTGAATGTAATGCATCGTGGTGGTGTTGTTCTTGTTCGATGCTCTTTGCCCTCAATTGTTGGTCATCTGAATTCCGCTCGTCTATTCCATAAGCTTCGAATTAGAAACCTGCCAAAGAATGCTACTGAAGAATTGATTCGTGTACACTTCTCTCAATTCGGTATGGTCCTCTCTGCTAAGTTGGTGAGAGATGCAGAAACATTGGAGTCTAAAAGGCGTGGTTTTGTGGTCTTTGCTGATAAACAAGCGGTTTGGAACTACTTTTGTATTAAATATCTAATTATTTTTTTTGCAGTTAGACACTTGCATGAGTTACCAGCCGCAAGTCATCGGCAACAAGATAGTC
>BBSZ01011855.1:0-19757 GCA_000981365.1 Subanguina moxae | reverse complement strand
ACCTGCAACCCGACTGCTAATTCTGTAGTGGCAAGATAAATTCAAAAGGAATGTGAGGAGAAGAGATCAAACTTTTGTCTCTAAATAACCTCAAAAAGGGTCTATCAAACTTACAATAAATTATAACAAAAACTCTAGGTAAGCTTTTTATAACCTTTTAAAGAGACATAACCACGCACCATAATGGCAATTTAGACTCCCAAAAAGACCAAAGTCTAAGCCTGCATTAGGCCTCAGGTTTGGGGTAGCTCATGTGAAAGTCAGGTCCCCAATTGCTAAATTCTTGGATGATGCTACGATGTGGACGAATACTCTCCATAGAAAAGCCTAGTCGCTCCGCCACTTGTGTAACCGTTAAACCGCTTTCCGCTACAGCTTAACGCCACAGCCAAATATAACCATTGTGGACAGGCCTCTAGTTGTATGTCTAAGCATAGTAGATGAAGTCAGAAAATGTTTCCCAGTAAAAAATTCCAATAACCGACCTTACGTGTCGAGAAAATGTGGGAAATAGCTTTCTTATCGTTTCATTGCACTATAAATGCCTCTAAAGGTCTAACACAACAGGGGGACCGAGGCAAAAAAAGCCCCGGATTCTAGATTAGAGCCAAAATATTTATACTTAGGAATGCCAAGAAGATTGCCAGTTTCCAGGCACATCTACGAATCAAAAGTTGCCAATTTTCGGTCAGCCATTTCTGAGGTATTTATTAGAGCATGATTTACAATTTTACAAGAAGTGCTAATTTTTCAAAACTGCAAGGCAATCAGACACTTTTCTGTCATTAATGGGCTGAGTTGGTCTAGTGTCGGCATCTGATCTCCCTATTATTTCTATTTGTCTTAAATTCCGCACCTGAAAATGAGGTTGTCTTAAACAGAGTTTTAGCCCAAATTTCTTGCCTGATCGTTTGTAATGGCAAGTGGCTGATGGAAAACCATCCAGTCCACTGTTTCGAAGCAGCCAGGTGTTGTCAAAGAGCCTTCGTAATGGTAGAAGTTCTTAGTGTTAGAGGGCAGCAAATAGTCAGGGGAAAAATTGAGGAAAACCATCTCCCCTGAAATTCCTTTCAAGTAAAAACATATTATGAAACATAATATTTGGTATTGCATGATGCTTTAAAGATACTAATGCATTATACCCCCTCACTCGCCCAGGTAATATGTCCCTGAATCAGTTGAATCTACTGGACTATACCTCCCCCTCCCAAATATAATTATACCCCCGCCCTCCAAAAAAGGAATATGCCCTCTCCTCCGGAAAAAAAAATTCCGAGCCCCCTACGAGTCGATGGGGGCCTAGAGTTGAGATGCGCACACATGCATACCTGAGACATAAATGACTCGAGAACAAGCTACAAATAGCTATTAATAGCATGCATGCCAGAGCTTCTTTATGCTGGAGCCCAGATGTTCAAGATCTTCTCTTTTCCTGCTGAGTGTTGCCCCTTAATTGTCCCTTCGCCTCCCTATACAACCCTTCATCCAATTAAAAATGGTCAAAAAAGGCTTCTTATATGGTCAATGTGCTTTTGGGTGAGTTAGTAGTAGTCAAATTTTCTTACAGATATATTTTACTCTTATGTCTCAAACTGCATTGCTCTTATTGCTCTTGTAACATGGAAAATAAATCAATTGAGCAGAAAAAATTCAAGGAAGCATTTGGTTGCAACATAGGACCAGGGAAATCCTAATTTCCTTGGAAATGGCACCAACCTTGATGCACGAGTCTTTCAAAGTAATGACTTAGGTGTTCTAGTGCCGATCCATTCTTTTCTATTTGACAGAATACCGCCAAAACGGCCACTCCATCAGTGGCATTGTATGCCTCAGTTAGGGTCAAATCATCTCTAATGTGGACCAAATGTATCTAAAATATTGAGTAAAACTTTAACGAGTCAAAAACTTTTTGAAAACCTCAACAGGATAGTGCTTATGATCGATTGTGTGCTCACTTCCATTCAAAAAATGTCGAGACCAATGGAAATGGAATTGATAGAGCAGGTATTTGCCCTTTAGTTCTCCACCATATACAAAAGGAGCCACCTCTTTTCGGTTGCTAAAGCCGGTAAACACCACTAAAATTTTAAAAAGCCTTTTTGAGTGGACACGGGATACCAGAGTTGTGCCCAACCTCCTCTTCCGATATTCTCGCCAGTAATATTCTCAAATGTGTGGCCGTAGTTGACAAAGTGGAGCTGGTTGACTTCCATAGGAATTATATTAGAGGTGTCGATGTTTATTGGTGACTGGCGTTTTCCATAGTGACATGTGTTGGGCCATTTGTCTGGACCGTTTTCATTTGTGTAGCCCCAATTGCCGCTTTCATTTTCATCTGTTGGAGAAGTAGAGCTCATAGACTCTAACCGATTGGTCTGAAAAAGAAGTGTGTTGGAATACGGAAGGTAGGCCATATTACTGTTATTAGTGATTTTGAGGATTGTCTATTTCCAGTTACTGCCACTAGGATTTCAGCGCAAGTCTATTCGAAGCAGCTGGAGAGAGTAAAAGAAGCTATGAGATTTGAAATCAACCGTACCACGATCAAGCCGAAGTTCTCTTTCTTCATGACAATACAAGGTCTCAGACTCTTCAGCTGAACAGAAGCTTATCGATTTGGAATGCGAAGTCTTGCCCCATCCTCGCCTGATCTTGCTTCGTCGGACTATCATCTCTTTCGCTGACTTCAACAATTTCTTCGATAAATTTCACAGGATATCAATCTTTTCTTTTCCTCCAAGCCGCCTTGTTGTCAGCTCAAAAGAACTTGTTGCCAATGCCCCTCCTAGTTATAGTCAAATTTAATTTGTGACCTACAGTAGTAGTTTCCGGTTCATTAGGTCTGCCATCGACAGCTTTAAGTGCAATGAGCAATATAAATAAATAAGAAGACATTATAAGAAGTCAGTATTTTCAGTCAAGTTATACAAACTTTTTGTTGGATTAAATAGCTTCCTATAGGTGTGTGACGTGTGTGACCCTGCAATAGATCAAGCCATTTCTCTCTGTAAAAAACTTGCATCACCAATGGATTACATAAACGCCCTATTGTTATGTTCCCAACAAAAGAGTGATCCGGAAGTGAGTTCTGGAATTTTTTCATAGTCTCTAGTTAAAAAAGCTTACAAAAGGTAGACCAAACAGAGAGCACACGGGGTTTTCACGTGATAAAACAAATTTGAAGTAAAAATAACAAACATTTTTAAGTAAAAAATACTCGCAGTTTGGTTCTAAGACTTGTCCAAGAGCAGAGCTATGTATGTGTGTTTTATGTCCATTTTTCTCTAGGTAAGTCGAATGTAACATGTGCTGGTTTACGGCTAGCATGCTCTGGCTCACTAAACTTTAGCTACGTGCATAAGAATGTTGCACACTATAACTCGTACTCATCTTGTGCATTTTTTTGTTTACCAACTTCCAATTCAATAAATTTTATAATATAAGTATAGCAAAATCAAGACAGTAATATAGCCATAACCACTCCTGCTCTAAGCAGACAAAACTTTTGCAAAGCAATCATCAGATGCGAAACAAATAGCAGAAGCACACTAGACAGCATGGCCAAAGTATGCTGTAAAAAGACAAAAATCCCTGAACATGGCTATATATATATATATATAACAAAGAGCTAGGCTTGCTGCTGTCCTTACAACAAAAGAATAAGACCAAAAGTACATTTTTACAGCAGTACACAACCAATTTGGCTTATTTGTAGAGTTAAACAAAAGTTGAAGATTAGTTGCAGGGGCAGTGATATTTATGGAATAAATGATTTTTTCCAAAATTGTTTCGGCAAATCTTTTTCGCAAACACAAAAATTTTGTGTGCTCCGTGGCCAAAAACATCAAACAGCCTCTTATATTGCTGAAAGTAAATGAGAGACGTCAAGTATGCTTAGGGCTGTCGGTTTGGGTACTCGTCTTTGGGTAACTGGAACCGAAACCTGGTTTTTGGGTATTGGTTCGGTCCGGGTACCCGAAAATTTCGGCTACCTGACAGCCTTACGTATACTACTTTGCATTTTTATAACCCATCACACTAGTTTAGAATTATATCTACTGAAGTGATCAACCAATTGCTGTGGGTAGTTTCCCTCGCATATCGTCTGAGCAGCAATTTTTTGGTTGAAAGACGTGTTTTGAACGCAAAGAAAAGGCCTGCCAAAATGCATTTTTCAACGCAAACCTTTGCGGAGTTGTTAATATAAAGAATTTATTTTGAACAAAGAATAGAAAGGCATAAGATCATCAAAGGGAATTTTCGATTGGCTGTGGTATGGTTGGGTTGGGTGGATGATGAAGGATGTAAGTTTGAAGCAAGGATAAACGAAAGACCTTCATAAAGCATTCATATACAACAAGTCAAATTACAACTGGTTGAACACCATCAAAACAGACAAAATAGAATGGCAAGATCTGAGAAATATAGACAAAAAACAAGATTTAATAACAAGGAATAGCACTTCCAGTCAGCAACAATAAATGCATTTATCGACTAGCACTTTTTACATTCTCTCTAGTTGCTTCTAGGGTCTGTAGTCGGAGTTGCCATTCATTTGGGGAAAGTTTGAGCCCCAGGCTCTGTCCATCTACAATTTGGATAGAAACATTGTGTAAGGTTAAAGGAAAAAAAAATTGGCTTACATCCCGATTGTCCATATTGCCTGGATTGATTTCCCTGGTTGAGTCGAGGGTGTCCAGGGATAAGGTACTTCTAGCGTCTCCTTCAATCTCATACCGTCTGACCTCATCATAGGGCCCAGTGTTGGGGTCAGTTTCCAGGTCATTTACGGCTGCATTGAGGCCGTCATCTATGATTTGTAAAGCACTTTAAAAAGGTTTTGAATTATTTTTTAATATTAAATTGGCTAATCTTTCCGGACAATTTCCGTCTAATTGCATCATACATGTGCACGGCTTAACAAAGCTATTTTCTAGATGACTTCATAGTTATGCTGCTTAGCATACTCGTTGTTGAGAATTTAGTTTTTTTTAAAGGAAGCTTTGTGAGACATGTTTGTAAGGATGCTCAGCTCTTCCTTAGCAAGCTATAGTAAAGCTCTCACCGATAGGTCTATGAAGTTGCTGGGGATAGATCTTGGTGTTGGGCCCCAAACCGCCATTCACATCCAGGGGCATAACTGGCTTCCTTAGATTGGAAATGTTGTGCCTGTGGTTGTCAGCCTCTCCTCCTCCTTCCACGTCATAGGGTCTGAGACTGTCGGGTTTGATCTCTTCCGGCCTGACAGACTCAAATATAGGTGTTTGCCTTCTGGTGTAGACCACCATCATCAACACCAGGAAGATGAGCAGCATCAGGAACACCAGAATGAGAATCACAGCCGGTGAAGAAATGGACAGACTAGCCACAGCACTTTGTTCATTGCATCGACTCAGCGTTCCATCCGGACCAAGAGTAGCGTGATTGCCTGGAAAATATTTAGATAAAAAAAATGGTGTCAATATTTATGAAAAATATCAATAAGCGCCATTACCTGGAGGGCATACACAGAAGGGGCCTTTCCAGAACTGCTGACACACCTGACCAGCCGCACAGAAACCATGACCCACAGATTCACAGGTGGGGCGTTGCGAACAGCCTTGGGTGACTCCTCTGAAGTTTTCCAGAGAGAAGAATTCTTGAGAAGAACTCTCAGCTCTCCTTCTTCTACCGATTTCATTGGGCGAATTGGTTTGACTGGATGAGGAGGAGGACAGGCCCAACGGCACTTCCTTGCCGTCATACCTATAGGTACCGATGCAGCCTTGAAAACCAGCTCCTTGGAAGTTTCCAGCATAAATATCTTTGGTCTTGAAGTTGAAGGGAATAGCCAGAGGATCCAGGTTTTTGATGGAATTGTGCAGACCATCGATCCAAAGTTCCATTCTGGAATTTAAAAAAATTGGAGTTGTGTACATTTTCTATAATTTCTAGGTATATCGACCATATAAGGAAAATTTTTGAAAGGCATAAAAGGCTTTATAAGGAATGGAAAACCGACCTTGTAGGGTTCTTTACGAGCTGGATGAAATATGGCACTGTGTTGTTCAACGAAGGCTGTCCAATTTGCACTTCAATGGGCATGTTGTTGTTGGAGGGTTGTCCTGGACGCGGATCATTTCTGGCTAAGTCAAAGGTAGCACTAGTCATGTATTTGTTGAGCTCCATCTTGATGGCGGACTATAAAAGCAAACGATTAAACTTATAAAAAAACCATCAAAAAGATGGTTACTGAAGGAGAAGTGCCGGTGCTGCCAGCAAAAGTGCCAGTGCCACCATTTCCAGCCAGAACTAGCACATCTATCTGGGTCTTCTGGGAGAGTAGAGCCATGAGATCACCGTTGGACTGCTGGAACTTGAGAAAACCTTCTTTGGTAAACTCGACCCAGTCTACTTGGCGCTCACAGCGATCCCCTGCATACCCGGGCTCACACACACATTTGGGCACGGCGTTCTAAAAATATATGGGTTCACTTTTGTTGACCCACACGCTTGTCATTTATGTGACAAATCCAACCTCAACTTCGGCATAGCACTCGCCATTGAGACAGTAGTTGTTGGAAGCAGACAAAGAGTTTGAGGAAGCATCAGCAGGAGGCACTTGGCAAGCATTGCCCCAGTATGAAGAGCAGCCTTCCACACTGTTTCTGGAGTGGACGGGATTGTACAGGTCATAATGCTATAAACTTTTAATATTTATTTGTCGGTCTTGTGTGCAAAATGTGGATAAAAGCCAAAGATTTAACAAAAACGAGGGCCTTATAAACTCGGCCTACGATCCAAGCCTAGGGCTAAGGCATAATTTGGGGTAATTAAATGTCATTATCCATTGTCAACGCTTTAGGGGGCAGCATTTGCGCCCTGACACTCGCGCCCCATAAATTTTTGGGGCGCAAGTATCGGGGCGCAAACGTCGCATGACCTAAATAACTAATTTAAACCACCATTTTGTTTATTTTTTCCATCAAATTGCACACCAAAGTTTATGATCACTCACATCGTTGTTCACAACCAGCTTCCTAATGCACCCAGTCAATCCTTTTCTACCGCTTACAAACTCCGGATAATCAACTCCAGTAGGCAGGGGTGCCAATCCACCCAGCTGGAGAGGAGTGACAATATTGAGTCGTTCATCATCATCGGGAGCCACTTTAAATATTCTGCATTCACTGGCATCAGTCACATCCGAGGTCAAGGTGGAACACTCATCTAGCACAAACTCCAGGTTCTTGTGTATTTGGCTAAGGGTCAACTGATGGAAACGGCCGTCAGTCACAATGGAATTTATTTTGAGTTCCACGGGCACCTGCCCATTGAACTGCAGTTCCACCATGGGCATGCCGTCCTTGATGTAGATGGATAGGAAGTCCTGGTAGTTGAGCACATCTTTCTGTTGAGTCCTGTCCGTCCTCCTCATTGGTCCATTGTAGAGCAGAAGACCGTCGTCTTTAGTCATAAAGTTAAGTGAGATGTTGAGAGAGGTGCATGCAGGCATCGGCTTGAACCAAGCAAAGCCTTCGCCATTGAAACTGCGAGTGTTGCCTTGGCAGCGGAAGCCGTTGAGATTGGAGTTCCTGCACTCACAGCTGAAAACATTTTTGTTAGGCGTGAGGTATATGATTTAGGAGTCTCAAGCTTTTGGGCTGTCCTTATTTGGAGAGTCGGCTCTAACGCCAATTATGCACCCAGAGAGGATGCAGTACATAAATGGTAGCAATAAACACAAAATATCAAAGGCTTAAAAGACTTACAACGTGCCGGGATAGGTATTGTGGCAAACTCCATCGTTGTAGCACACATTCACATCACAGGTGCTGGGCGGCACGAAGACGGGGCAGGAGCACTCATCGTAAGCTGAGGCATTCACACCAACTATGGCTGTGTTGTTGGCATCCACCATTACACCAAACTAAAAGAAGAGAAATCAGGATTTGGCACGGCTGGTTTTGGAGAATCAAAAAGTTACAGTATCTGCTCGGTTAACTGTCTGGCAGCCATTGTCGCAATGAGTCAGCTTGCACATGTCAATGCCTACGCCCAGTATTTTGGCGTCAATCTCCTGTTCAATATCTGACTGGTATTGTGACAGTAAACCATTCAACAGCACTGGACTCAAGAAGCCCTTCTCTGTCTGGACAGTGAAACGGATGTCAATGACCTCTTTGTAGCTGGTTTGTAAAATGGCCTCACTCTTCTTGATGGAAAACACGTCCACCTGGCACTTTCCTTCCTTCAACAAGCGCTCCATGTACTCTTTGAACTTAGTGAGTCTCGACTTTTCTCCTTCCGACTCATACAAGAATGAAAACGAGTCAATTGGGATGTCGTCATTATACTCCAGGCGGATGGTGGCCTGTAAAAGCAGTCAGCCTTTTTTCTCCTACCTTTTTCTCCCAAAACACTTACATGGTTTTGGAAAGCAATTTCTGGCACCACTCGCACCTCCACTTTGATGTGGGAGCGAGCATTTTGGACAGGATTCCTTGTGGCGTCCACTACATCCACTTGTAAGTCATAAAAGCCAGCAGGCATGTCGCTGTCCATAGTTATCAAGCCAGTGCTGCTGTCAATACTGAACCCTTTGTCCGACTTTGCCCACTAGAAATGAAAAAGATCAAACATCTTTTACCACAAAAAATATTGAGATAGAAACCCACAGTGTAAGTCTTGAAGCTACGATCCCAGTCATCTTTGTCTTTAACATAGGCATAGCCGATTGGACTGCGTTTAAGTTGGCCAAGATAGCTGTAGACAATGATTTTTTTATCACCGTCCGACATGGCATTGTCATTCTAAAAGGAGCAAAGATTTTATGTAACAGCAAATATTTTGGAGTAAATTTTCTATGCAGTTTTTTTTTTATCGTTTGGCTAGCATTTCTTCTTGTTTTTCTGGCTAGACCACTTCAAATAATTAACTCGCCTATATGGGGCAGGGATGAGGGTGTATTGTACTGAAATCTTGATTCGTCTAATTGTAACCCATTAAAAAAGTAATATGGAAATATTATATGTTGTAGTAAATAATTGCGCTGGCACGAATGGCCTTTGAAATACCACACTTGTTCTGACTTTTTTCGGTCAAAAGTTTTGGCTTTCTTCTCTGTTTTTGCTGTCGTCTTATAATCTTTTATGTCTAAAATATGTGCGTGTCTTTCTTGATAATTTCTATAATCTGGTATTCATTATCTGCACGACATAAGAGACGGAACATATTGGTATGTTGTATTGCCGAAATAGTGATGCAGGAGATCTTAAGCTTTAGCTTTTTGAAGTAAAATTCTACTCTGATGGGTAATACTATCCCTCTCCCTCCAAATGTTTATATCAACGGAATACATAATCTGACGGGGGAGCACATAGCCATTTTTTAGCCAACAATTGTTACTTACATCATCTCCAATAATGACATAGACAATCTTAGTAGCACTCTGACCTCCGTTGTCAGTCACAGTCACTGGGACGCCGAGTCGTTTGCCAGGGAAGTCGCTTTCTCTGTCAAATCTAGTGAGCGGTGTTACAATTATGGCACCTTCATTGTTGGCTGCACCTGCGACAAAAAATGAATAAATAATAGTCAATTAAAATCAAAGACTAACTTTTGATAAATTCAGTTTTCAAATAGCGACCATAAGCAAATTCCGGCGCAACAACCATGGTAAATGGTGGTCCATTGGCACTAAAATTTGCAAAACTAGACTATAAAATATTACTAAGAATTAGAAATATATATTTAGTACACAAAAAGATAGTTATTGCTCTTTGAAGCACCACCACCAACCAACAAAAGGATAATTTAAATAACAAATATTTATGCTTGCTTTAGACAACGACCACAAAACCACCAGAAAATTTCTAATTTTAAGCAAAAAAGCTATTTTGAGAAGAAAAATTTACACATAAATTGATTATGAAATTAGAGAGAAAGAGATTGGTTAACAAGTCTAAGCGATTTCTAACCTCGTGTCTGGATCATGAGCTCTGATTTCGCAGGGAGGTTGCTCATTAGGTTCAGTGTTTTCCAGAAAAATGCACGGATTGGGCACAGTGAAGAGGGTGGGCGCGTTGTCGTTGACATCCTGTAGGTAGATGTCTACGAAGGTGGTGCCCACATTGCCCACTAAAATATAATTGAAAAAGCTCTTCACAAAAGTTTATTGTTCCCCTTTATAGACTATCGTCTATAGTTAACCATACAGTTAACCAATTCTGTAGTCAACTATTTTGTTGCTGTTGAGTTATATTTTTACCATAGTTAACTTTACCATAGTCAACATAATAGTTACCATAGTTAATAGTTACCATAGTTAATAGTTACCATAGTTACCATTAATAGTTACCATAGTTACCATTAATAGTTACCATAGTTAACATAGTTAACTTTACCATAGTTAATTTTTTACACCGCAATTAACTATATTTCTGGACTCATTTCGCACTCAGCTATTTTCATACAATTATCTCATTTACCTTCATCCAAAGCCTCAATTCGGAGAGCATATCGACCTAAAATGTGGTTTATAGAGCTAGAAAGTGCAGAAATCTAGAAACTTACTGATGTCCTCTCTGTCCAGCTGGTTGTTCACAGTCAGGGCACCGTTTTGATCTATGGAGAACTGCCTTTTGGGATCACTTATTCGGTCAATGCGATATCTAAATGTACAAACATTTCATTCCAGACTTTAATCAACTTCCGTGTCAAAATTTTAATCCCCCTTTTTCCTTTTATTGGAAATTGTTTGGCTGGAAGGCAATAATAAAGTGTTTGCATCGTGTGTCCACTCTTTTTGTTATTAATTTTTCTGCTCAAGAATTCCCTTTATTTGAATAGGCCACTTGAGGATTGGATTATTGTGGCCAATGGAATTTCTCACCCTTCTGCCAGATGGGTTAAATTTGTTATTAAGAATTTTTTAATATTCTCATTGGAAGATGACCAATGGTCAACAAAATTTGATTACGAAAAAAACTCATTTCTCCTCAGGCAAAGTTTATTTTAAACTTTCAGCTTTCTAAAGGAACTTCATAATAAAGTCGAAAGATTGGCAATTCACACTGGGAAAAGTTACATGGGTTGAACTATTTTATTTAAGAAAGGCAAAAAACTGATTCTGATGCATTATAATTATAAGTCTGTGTGCGCATCTCTAACTTCGCCAAACTTGTTGTTTACGGGTATGCCTTTTTAAACAGTTCTTTGTGGTCGCAAAATCAAAATTGCTGCATCCATCTAGTTATGGCATATAATCTTTTTTGTTTAGCAGCAGCTTGATCCCCATTAAGGCTTAGCAATAAAAAGACGCTTGAGTGAAGCGGAAACACATTTTCATTGTCTTCTAAATGGGATTTTTTACAACGAGGTGGCCAAAGAACAATTACTTCCTCTCTTAATTTCCCATAGATATTATTAATGTATATGATTAATAGAGTGTAGTTTTTGTCTTTCCTATTCAGTAAAACCAAATCCCTCCTTTGTTTTTGACTCGTTCAAGCCTACACCACTCCTCTTCACTAATTGAGATAAATAAACTATGTAAAAAAGCCTGAAACAAAAATATATTTGCAGAAAAAAGCTTGTTGTAGTTGCTACACTGCTTCTCAATGAGCATACTGACAGCAACACAATATGTGCAAATGAGCACCTCTTTTTAGCACACACAAAATCATTTTTCTGTATCTTTGTGCGAACAGAATGAGAATTTTTGAACAAAGAAAAATTTTGGCATAAATTAATTTCGACATGGTAAAAATGGTTTTTTCGACGCAAGAGTTTCAGTAATTGTTTTTGCAATGAATTTTGCATCCCATCAAAAGGTTAAACAGTTTTTATTTAATTTCTGCAGCATAATAATTGCAACGAGTTTTGGTCAGGGATATTACGAGATGTTGGTTAGCATTTTTTTTTTAATTTTTTACCTTTAAACAAATTGGCTAATAAATTTCAAAAATTTAATTGTTTTCTTATGATTTGCTTTGCGACAAAGGCGCTTGCTGGGTGTCAATTACACTCAATGTTATCAATTGCTTTTTAGTAATGCTATTCCCAAAAATCTTACGTATAATTGTAGTTGCGTGAGCTCTTGTCCTCTGCTTTAAAATTGAGCAGCACTTCCCCGATAGGAGTGCTCTCAGAGATGTTTTTGACCACATTCAAAGTAATCTCTCGAGTTAGCTTGGCAGCAAAGTTTCGTTGGCCACCTCCATTCAAATGACCGTAGGGCAATGATAAGCTTTGCCCATTAGCCGAACCCATTAATAAAAATACAACTGCCAAATAATTAAGCAATATGGGGAGGGTGAGAGAGAAAGTGGTCGGGCCGGGGAATTTTCTGCTACTCATGGGATTTTCACAACTGAAAGGCATACTCAATGGTGTCGCCCTGATCGGGATCAACAGCCTGGAGTTGGATGACTGGCAGACCGGGTGGGGCGTCCTCCAAGATGTGGTGGATTTGGTGTCGGTGTCCGTTTCCGCCATGCAGGAATTGGGGTGGGTTGTCGTTCCGGTCTTCCAGCCATATGTGCACCTGGGTGTGGGCCGTGTGCCGACCGTCGAACACCTGCACCTGGAGCGGGAAACCATTCAGTCTTTGATGCTCCTCCTCGTAGTCAAGTGGCTAAATTGAGGAATTAGGTAAATCAAGCTGGTCTGGTGGTGTTTTTGGGGAGCCCGACCACTAACTTTCTCTCTCTTTTTGTAGCTGAATATTTTTGAGGTAACTTTTGATGAGTTTGTTTAAGGCCTTTGTGAATCAATATTGACAGTAGAGAAGAAGGGTAAAGGCACACGATAATGGGTTTTGAAAGACTTGGATAGGTGGTGGTGTCGCTCAGGCTTTTGCTCTTGACTGGCGACTACGGAGCAATTGGAATGCTTGAAAAGTTATGAATTAAGTATTTGAAAATATCATCACATTGTGAATACATATACAAAGCAATATATAATCAAAAGAGAAGTAAAATCCTCTTGCCAATACAGCACTATCGACAGGTGTGTCTATTAAAAGGATGTGTATTGAGAGTGCCCAATTGTGGGGCACTGCCAACAATGGGTATGAATTACAGGAAGGAAGCCAGCAAGCGAGAATAGTCAGCACCTACACCACTCAATGGTCAATAGAATGGCATATACAACAACATATGCACTCAGGTCACTCAATTGATCCAACCAATACAGGTCATCATTGTTCTACAAATTGGCTCCAATCAAGACATGCAAAAGAGAGGCCAGGAATGTAGGAATAGTAAACCAAATCAATCAATTAGTCTGCCAAGAAGAAAAAAATAGAAAAGTGATTCATAATCTCTTATGTATTTCATTCATTCTCCAACTAAACACTTTTGTCTAAAACAACACAAAAGGCAGAGAGAGTTGTGCTGCTCCTGCTCTAGCTGCTTATCCAAACCGCAAAAAGAGAACAAAATAAAAGAAAGAGGAGAGCACCAGCAAAATTATTGATCCATTAGACTGTTTGTCTTGTGTGCTGACCAAGGCACTTCGGCCTCAGTGGAACTGAAGTGCAACTCATCGCTAAGACAGAAAAGGAGGATCGACTTAGATGGACATAGAAAGGTGGTCTAGTAAAACACTGGCGGCTTACAAATCCATTTGTGGCAGAATGCAGCACTGAATATCTGTTCAGCTGTGCAGAGCAGAAAAAGAAAATTTTTTAAGAAGAAAAGTCTCAAGAAAAAAGGGACAGAGACGACCACTACTTTTGACGACAACAAAGAACCAACTCTTTGCATTCTTCCTTCTCCAACTAGGAGAAAAGAGTGGACAAATGTCTATAAGAAAAAAGGTTGAGAATACAGTTAACAATGAGGAAGGAGAGCGGTGGACACACAATCACAGATAAAATTTTTTAATAACACGACATAACAGTCAGATAACACTCAGCACTTCCTTACCACGAAGCCATCTCTTTATAAAAATAAATAAAATAAAAACTTCTGATAGGTTTCAATGATCGAAACTAACTTTAATGCAGGACTATTGTAAAATTATGGTTTCAAAAAAATTTTGTCCTTCAAAAAAAAATATCTTTAGAAGTGGAAAAAGACTCGCACTCTCACAAAACATCACCGAGGAATGGGAAAACCCAATCCACACAGTAATATCTGCATGAACAATTCCATTCACCCCAAAATCTGCCTTTATCCCATAATTCCAGACCTGAACACTAATGCTTTTTGTGCCCATTCCAGGAAATAGATTTGAGATAGGTATAAAAGAGAATGGTATGATCACTCTCTCAGTCTGTCCACCTTTTTGCTAATGCATCCAAAAGATGCAAGAAGGAAAAGGTTTAAAAAAGAGCATGAAGGTGGAGTGATTCCTAAAGAAGACGCCTCCCAAATAGATCAGCTGGTTGGCAGTGATTATTGGTGCTATCCAGGGAGGAGTCTTTTCCCAACCTGTTGGCTTTTGGACTTTAATGGATTTGTACGCCTGCAGCAATAACAGCATGGAACAATCGGAGGAGAGGAAGAGAGCAAAGGTGTTGTAGCTAGAAGGCACCAAAAGGAGAGACCATTCACAAGTGAATCCCAAATTTCTTCACCGACAACAATGCCTGTTGGAAGAGATTGCAGATTTTGGAAGAAAGAATTAATCGATTAGAAAAGGTGATTCATGCAACTCTTGCAGAAATACTGAACAATAAATCACGATCTAGAAGAGGTGAATTGCAGCAAACTAAAATGGGTTCGGCAAACTTGGATGGAGTAGTAAAGTGGCATCCCGCAGGTTTTTTAAGATATTTGAAAATCTGAGAGAAGAGTGAGAAGCGGATCAATTGAGGTGACTCAGCCGCTTTGTGTATGACCAGACACTTGATTTAACTTTATTTTTGTTAGAAACATTAGTGAAAAGTGGCAAAAGAGCACGTATAGTCAGTCCTGAAAGCAGTAACCCTCCTAAGGACAGGCTTGAGGGGGTGGTTTTAACAAGAGGTCGTCCTATTGAAAGCTTTGACAAAGGGTAAGCTGTACTATACATAAGCCATTGTAGATGCTTTCAACGATAAAAAAAGAACAAACAAAACATTGAGAGGGTATTTATTTCACTTCGCCCACATTTCCAACTAACTAGTCATCTCTTGGTGATATTTCTGGTGAAATTTCTGGTCTTGTTCCAGGGCAAATTGACTTTAAAAAAGCAACAAGTTAGGATGAGAGTGAGTAAAATTAGGTAGATTAGTGTAGTGACCTCTCTTCCACTCAGCCACCAAGTTCCTTTTCCATTTTCCTGAGTTCCAATCCTGCAATTGGAAATTTACCAACCTTTCTTCTAAAAGAAATTGATGACTGAATGAAGCAGCAGAGGAGAGAGTAGCAGAGAAGGTAAGAAAGGTGAGAGCAAAGGAACAAAGGCTAAAGCTGACAAATCACCGACCGAGATCATCCCTCTACTCCATAAAGGTGGTTAAAAAGAATTGGAGACACGACAAGAAATAGTAGCCCAAAGAAGAGGGCTCGAGTTCTGCATATACCAAAAGAACACAATAGTCATCCACCCATGCTCTCCTATTCCACCGAAAATGACCTTGCCTTTTGGGGCATGCATCCAATTTAATGGATGGATCGAGCAGTTGGAAAATGTCTCCTTTTACTTTGGTCACCTTTTTTCAGCCGAATGCCCGAACTTTTCCGTTCAAAAAGCTATTTTCAAAAAAAAAAAACATAGCATTATTGGTGTCACAAAAAAGATGTGGTTAAAAAAGTGGAGCAAAGGAAAGGAGAAATACATTAGCTAAACCAAATTAATTGCTTTTTTAAAACACACATATTGTAAAAAAGCAAGCAGAGTGAATCACCACAAATTTCTCGGCCACAATCTGATACATCATCTTCAAACAACCAGAAAGATGACCACGAATTTAATATGTGAATATTTAATCAGTACAGCAGATCTCCCCTGCCAACACTGCTTTTGTAATGGCAAAAAAAAAGCGCTAGCTAACTTGAGCGGTTCCTCCCTCGCTCCATCAGACAGGAATAGAGACACATGTTAGCTGGTCGATAAGAAGAAGAAAAACTGACTCATTTTGCAATTGTTTATATGTTTGGACAGCAAAGAACTAAAATTGTGATGGCGGTGATAAGAGTGTTTTTGGAGTTTCCGCACCTGTTCCAAGCACTTCCATATGCTGTACATAGTTAAAGATTCTAATTTTTTGATGGGTTTCAAATGAGTTGTAAGATGTAAACTAGGTCTAATTTATGTCCCCTTAATGGTAGTCTTATTCTAGTTTTCCTTTGACAGAGGTATAATCTAGTATTTGAATATCGCATATAGGATATTATTCCTAAAGGACAAGTGACAAATTTTAACTTAGTATTCCCTAACACATGCCTAATACTTCACCTTATCACGTCTTTACCTTCGTACCTTTATGAATATGAAGGAAATAATAATGCGACGCATCCTGTGCTGGCGCCGACACTTTGCACCTTTAACTCTTTAAGCTACCTTTGAGAAAGAAACGAAAAAGGGAGACAAGGGTGTGTTTTAGGAGGCCGGTTGTTACTTAACCAGTCAGTCAGAGGCGCATTTATCCACACATTCATTCAACTGGCTAAAGCATGGCCAAGTCTCAAACCATTAATGCATTTGCCAATCTAAAAAAAGAGTTGAAGTAGAAGTGCCAAAGATTTATTCAGGAAAAGAAAGAAAAAAGGCCGCCATAGAAGGAATGGACAGTGGACATCAGCAGTCGCAGAAAATCTCACACGAGTTGAGGCTTTTAAGAGTTGAACAAGCTGGGCGGCCGTTTTGCTCTAAGACTTGTAGGATGGCAGCAACAGGAGGGCATAGTTATAGCTGCTACTACTGCCCATAAGGCAAAGACAGAGAGATGTGAAAGTGGTCTTTTCTTTTTGGTTGTTGATGCGTCAGCCCTCAGGGGAGCTATTGCTTAACTCTTTAGAATGGGATTGTCTCCCTATCTATTTTTAGTTGTCCATTGAACCAATTTGCTTGTCTTCTTCTGATACTATCAAAAAATGGAAAGAATTGTTTGGAAAATTTGGTGAAGTAAAATCATGATAAGATGTAAGAAAAACCAATGTCAAACTTTTACTGAGATTCATCAGTTTCTAAAGCTAAATAAGAAGGCACGCAAACACACACGTATGTCAACTATCAGAGATGCAATTCATTTTTAGGGATTGCGAGAGGTTGTGAAGCTAATCGCTTTTCTATCCATTCATAGGAATTTCGTATCAGCCCACACCTTCTAATACATGGCCGCCTACGTCACAATCACTTGTCTATTCGACCCTTTCCACCTTCTGCAAAAATTTCTCGGTAGTTTTAAAGACTTGCGGTTACCCTTTATTTCTTTCTCCTTACTGCCAGGCGACTCGCTGTAATCTCTCAGGGTAAAATTACTGATGGGTTATGCTACTTCAATATGGGGTATACTTCAAATTAAAATTTTACAAATTTACGAGTTTACAAGTTACAAGCTGTTCGTCAGCCGTAAAATGGAAAAATTATTGTGAAGTTTGAATCCGTTTACGAAACCCATCACTGTCCATTGCTACGCTGTAACCGTAACAAAGTTAATCAGCAATGTCAACAGCAGTGATTTGAAATGGAATTGGTCAGTTATTCCAAAATCCACATCTTTAGCATTATCTCATTTAAAAAACAAACAAGTTTTTCCACTAAACAAATGGAGAAGGTAAAGTAAAAACAATTTCTACCCTAAGCAAGTTTAATCGAATCCCAAAGAGAGGCAAAAGCTTTTGGATTTGAGAGAGCGGGCCTTTCCCACGCCTTGGCTGCGTTATTATTAGCTCGACTTGTTCTCTTTTTCCTGCCATTGTGAGTGTGTGCTCAAAAGCTTGAGGAAGAAGAGCATTAATAATAAAGCAGCAACTAGCTGCGCATACTAGCCAAAAGGAGGCAAAACTATAGTTGTAATAGTAGTAAGGTGGATTGGGTGAGACAAGATAAATGGATATGGTGTCTCCACACATCTATTACATGATTATGTAATCCACTCGACACATCCTGTTTATATTTGTCTCTTTTGAGACTAAATTAGGAAGCAATGAGCAATAGGCAAGAAGGGGTTTTGGATTTGGACAGAGAATCCTTCGGAATTTTTATTAAAAACTTAAATAAGAAATAGAAAAATTATGGGACTGTACATGTCATCCTACCACAGACAGACTAATGACATGGAACTCTTTAAATCCATCGTCCGACAAATTAACTCACAGAGGAGTCAAAGAGTGGTTTCTCTATGCCGAAAAAAGTGCTATGGTTAGCTGGGTGGGTCTGTAAAAATGGATATTCAAAATGAAATCGAGAAAAAGGTTTATATAATCAATATCCAGGAGAGATGACTCTTTCCGCCGCTACTGCATTTAAAAATTGCAAGAGTTGATGTGCAACTATAGCAATAGCAAGGGAAAACAGTGATTGTTATCTTAGTTTTTGAATCAGTCACCCTCTTCCCTGCACTGCTTTCTTTACAATTGTACAGTGTGCAGAGAAGGACGAAGGTGGAGGGCAATAAGAAATGACAACGGTTGGCACTACCCTCTCTCCCCTGTCTTAGCCAAGAATGCTGCTGCCAACATAGATGAATCACTCAGCCAATAACACAGAAATCGCTATAGAGGGTTGGCATACTCATGAAGGGGGCTGACTAACAACTCGAAAGCTTGAGGGCTCGTAAATTTGACTTGCTAGACTTGCAGACTCGACGATCCTCATTTGATCGAGATTATCAAAGTAAAAAGAACTATCAATATTTTTTACTTTATATGTATAAAGCGACTCCAAAGAAGGTCATTTCACTGGAAACCCAGATTTTTACGCATACATAAACACATACTTTCTTCTAACACATCCCTGTGCTGGACCTTTCCTCTCTCCTCACCACCAACAATAAGCAATAGCCAGTCAACCAAAGAAGATCTCCTCTTTCTTCTTCTACCACTCAAAGCTGAAAGAATAATAGTAGCAGTATAAGCGGTAGTGGTAAGGAGAGCAGAATCGGCTGGACAAATACATTTAAGGGACGGGTGAACAAGGTCGTCGTCGTCCCTTCCAACAGATCAGCAGTGGACACGATCACTAAAAATTATGCTCTCCACCCATCCAACAGCAACAATAATCATCATTTGGCAGAAAAAGACACTCTCTTTTTCCCTCGCTTCCCTAGCCAGGTTCCTTTGTCATTCTTGCTCTACCTCGTACATACCTGTTTGTGTGTCCTTGCACCTCTGCCATTTTAAAACCATTACCCATGGGAAACTGAATAAGAGAGGCACCTGATCAAGGCCATCTGGCGCAAACTTTTTAGTATATGATGTCCGAAAGTAAAAGGGATGCAAGTGAAATTGTCAGCATGGTGTTTAAAAAGATTAAAGAAAAAGGGTTTTTGATTGCACCAACTGGTAAAAAAGACCATTCGAAGTGGTAATAAAATGCCTATTGTGAAGCACATCCCAAGAATGAGTGCTTTTGCATAAAAAAACAGCCAAAAGAAAAACTTCTCATCTCGCTGACCATTATCAAAAGACCTGCCAATCAACCGCTGACCTTTTAATATCGCACAAATCATTGATGCAAGCTTCTATAATGACACTTTCCACTGCAAAGAAATAAACATTGCTGTTAATCTCCAAAGATTTATAGTCTTAAAAGCCAGCCGCCAATGGTCAGCAGAGTAAAGGAATAAGATTGTTGGTTGGATGACCAGAAGCACCAACTATAAACATGCACTTAACCAACTA
>BBSZ01011807.1:0-15504 GCA_000981365.1 Subanguina moxae | reverse complement strand
AAATTACTGTTACTAATCATTTTTGTTGTTATGGATATTGTTTATTAAAGATTTTTTTAATTGAGTTGATAATTCATTGGTTAACGTGTTGTTAATCAAAATAGTGGAATTTTTGGTTAAAAACATGTAATTTATCCAAGATTTGTGATTTCGATAAAAACCCGCAAAGAAATGCGGGACCCACAGGAAAATTTTTTTTAACCCGCCCCGTGCCCCGCACTTGAAAAATTTTCAAAACCCGCCCCGCAAACCCGCACTTGGATTTCGACCCTACAAAACCCGCCCCGCAAACCCGCAAAACCCCAAATGAACATCACTAGTTTTTACCTCAATTTTTGACATCTTTTGCCCATTTTGATATTGATGTCTCTAAGGCGAAAATTTGTAAGGATTCTGAATTTGCCAGTTGTTTTTACACAACTCAACGATCTCACCCTTAAAAAAGCCAATTTTCTTTATAACGATCATCCTTTTTGCAAAAAGGGTGATCGTTATAGACAGGTTTGGCGTTTTTGACAACAATAATGCTGGCTTTTTGAAAAACGACTCGCAAATTCAGAATCCTTACAATTTTTGCCCCAGAGACATCAATAACGGAATTGGCAAAAAGATGTCAAAAATTGAGGAAAAAAAATGGTCGGACCCAGCTGTGGACCCAACTAATTAAGGTGATTGTTATAGATAGGTTCGACTATGTTTGTAGAAAAGCTCAAAACGTTGATTGATTTTAGATTTTTCGATGCTGTTGTGGAAAAAGGCAGAGCTGTTGATGAACGAACTTCTTTTTCTCAGCCTAGAAGACGAAAACTTGTGTGAAAATTATTTTTTATTGATGAAACTGTTGTTGTTGACACATTTTTATTGAAAGAACTAAAAAAAGCGATTCATTTTCTTGTTTGAATGACAGCGAAGATTATGCTACTGAAAGCACGATAAGTCGCATTACAGTCGACGCTCGATCTAACGGACCCCCGATTTAACGGACAGCTCGATTTAACGGACCCCGAATCTAATTTGATTGGTTTTCAATGAAATTCACTAAGAATGACGCTCGATATAACGGACGGCTGAGCCCCGGTCCCTTGGAGTACGTTAAATCGAGCGTCGACTGTACTTAATTGATATCTTTGCATTGTTTCTCCGTGCCTATTTGTTAAGACTGTTTACCGAATACAACAGTGCTTTTTCTATTTCAGACAAAGTCAATGAGCAGTATTCCAGGTGGAGATACAGCCGAGTGTTTGAAGTCTCTCAAGTCGGTTAGACATAACTTGCACACTCTTCTCAATTCGTTAGTTTTATGATGCTTTTGTGGGCGCTAATGACGAATATTGCTTAGAACTGGTTAAGGCCTCTTTTTGACGAAGTTTCAGAAAAAGTTTTATGGGCGGCGGGAAGAGGGGACGCTTATTCGTTGCTAGGGTCTTTTTTGCCAAAAAGCTTGATATGAAAATTTAGGATCGAGAAAGACAACAACTCTGAGACTCATTTAAAAGTTCTGAAGGTATTTTTTGATTTTGACGTGACACGGGCAAAGTTTTTTGCTATTTTAGTTGAAAGCTTCTCTAGACCAGCTAAGAGAGCAGACACAGTCATTGACGGATATTGCCAGGAATTCGGACCAACAACAGGAGAAAATTAATGATCTGCAGCGACAAATTCGTATCAAAAATGCTTTTATCAGTCAGTTTAGAGAAGGAAAAAGACAAGCAGAAGATTTAGGACAGGATGCTATGGAAATACAATGATTCTGCCAAATTAAGTACAGTTGAGTCCAGCTATAGCATGCACTCTCCTACCGTACCAGCCACCGTCAACAGGTACGTTATAAAAAGAGGTGGCTATGTATTTTTTGTCTTAGGATCACATCGGGCCTACACTATAGCGGGGTGGAATATAGCTGGACTCAACTGTACAATTGAAATGCACATAGAATGAGATAAATGAAAAGGCCAATTCTTAAAAAAATGTGTTGTTTGGATTCTTGTAACATGCAGGTCGAAATAAATGTTTCGTTGTCACATATAATGCTCATATCATGAACATTTTGTAAGTTTAGTGGATTAAACTATTGGCTTAATTCTTTTCCTGCATCTAAATATTTAAAATGTTTTGCGCCGAAGTTAACCCAAGGCTGAAAATCAGAGCAGTCGCCATTGTGACCGTAGCTTTAGAAGATCAAGTGCCACCTATTCAGGAACTAAAATGGCAGGGCTATCCGATAAGTCAAACAGACACACAAAAAATTCCAATAAAACATGGATAAAAGCAGCAAAATAAAATGAGATGTAGAAAAAAGATTAACCCACACTATTTCGGCTTTATTTCTCTTATGTTTCTATTGCTATCCTTTTTGCTTTAGGTTTGTAGGTTCGGGTGTTTGACAGCTCTAGTTTCTTTAGAGTTCATTGAATCTCCAGTTTTAGGTGCCTATTGGTCAACTTAAAGAAAATGGCCGAAGTGAATGTGCATCAGGTTTGTATATTTGTGATCAGGACTAAGACTGTAATTCCGCAGGAAATACTTTTCGAGAAAATACTCGTGAAATTACGCAGGTAATGGGCTGGCAATTAATTGGTGACTAAGGAAATAGTCAAAAAACTTTCTACTATGATATCCATATGTTCTAATGCTTTTCAACGATCTTCACTCACTAAACATAAAAATTGAAAAATACTTGTATAGTCAACCCTCGATATCCTGGCCACCCAACGGATCAGACTCCCAGTGCCGAATTATTGAGGATGCCAAGTTATCGAGCTCCATTTGTCTATAAAACCGCTTCTTTGGATTTTTATTGGGGTTCTGAGTTATTGAGGGTGCTGGATCAACGAGGGTAGACTGTGTTTTCCCTGATTGAGAAAAATTTTTTTAGTTCTGCATTTTTATTGTTGGCAAAACTTTTTTGCTGTTTTTTAGGAAATCACCGAAGAAGGAAAAAACAAAAGATCGGTAACATGTTCCAAATGTGGCAGCCTCATTTTGCAAAGTGGCGTAGGCACTTTTCTTGAGGACCTTTCTTTCAATGTGCCATTAATGTATCAAAAAAAGGAAAGACAGGCCAGCGACTTGCAAGAGGTGGATGCAGAAAAGCTTTGTAAGTTTTCATTTCCTAGCGCTTGGAATAAAAATTCAGTCTCGTATTTAGCCAATTGGTGGTTCGTTACGGACATGTTTGCTTTTGAGGTCTTGTTGCTTGCGTACTTCTTTCTAGGCTATTACAATTTTTCTTTTCAGAATGTCGGCTTCACTCATGCCTACAATGGACAGAAATTTCTTGCATGTGCTGACTGTGAAATTGGGCCAATTGGACTTGTGGACTCCACTGTTGCCAATCGCTATTTGATATCACTTGAACGTGTTTTACACAAATGATCTGTGCCAGTGTTGTTGACGTGTGATTCACCGATTTTGGACACTTGATATACTTCAGCTTTAGCGACTAGATGTTATTTCTTACGGATACCTCCTTACATTTTTATAATGCGCACTACACAATGGTGGGTTCGATGATGAATTATTAGCTTAGAAAAATTTTAGACTAAAAGTGTTTGGTTTCGACGTGTGGTCTAAAAAGTGAGAAGTAGGAATGCGTCAACGGCACATCGAAACCACTTTTTTTTTTTCTAAATTTTTTGCGGGTTCAATTCAACACCTCAACCATCGTTATGTAGCACGTGTCGTTTAAATTGAAAAATGTGCCTTTTAGGTAAAATATCACATCTTTAGGGCTGGAATGTGAAAAATGTCCAGAATCGGTGAGTCACGTGTCGACAGCCCCAGTCTCTAATAAATTGGGTTATCATTTTCGTGTCTCGTGTTCTTGTTGCATAATATTTTGCTCGTTTGCTGTACTTAATTCACTATATCTATTCGTGTATTCTTCATTATCGGTATTTAATTTCATCTCTTCAGTTTTCATCTTTGAAGAAAAAAAAACGGGGGATTAATGACAGACTCTAACGTGCAGCAGGTAAAGGAATTGTAAAAGCTCTTTTAGTATTCTTTATCTGTCACCTTTAGTTGAGTGTAGCCGTAGAAGAGCCTTTAGATTTAATTCGTCTCAGTCTCAATGAGCGTGTTTATGTCAAGATGAGAAGTGAGCGTGAATTGCGTGGTATGTAGACGTCTTTCTTAATCATTGCAATGGGAATGCACCATTTATTCTAATGGGCGGGCACATTTGTTTATTCCAATTAAATAATTCCCCCAGGCGGATTATTAGAGGGTATGGCAAACCGCGGTTTATTGTGGAGAGAAACTGATTATTAGAGACCACCCGTCTATCTAAGAAAATATGGCGTTTTAATTTTTTTTTCAGGTCGTCTACATGCCTTTGACCAACACTTAAACATGATTCTCGCTGACGTCGAAGAGACTCTTACGACCATGTAACTTTTCAATCTTGTATTATGCTAAACAATTTTGTTCTTCCTGTATTTCAGAGAGACGGATGAAGAAAGCTACGAAGAAATTTACAAAACGACGAAGCGACAAATTCCGATGCTGGTAGCTTTCTTCATTGAGTTGTCTTTTAAGGGATATATTAATTTCTTCGTTTTTAGTTTGTTCGTGGTGACTCGGTTATTCTTGTTTCGCCACCAAGTCGGCACACTGCCTAGATCGATCTCATGAGTGCATAAAAAAAAATCATTTTTTGTGTTGTTTGCTTCTGAAATAAAATTGTCTCGGCAATCGTTGTGCATTAGTGATTCATTTTATTTTAACAAGTAAAAATGCGCAAAAACTGGTCAGAGAAGAGTGTCTTTAACTGGGAATTGCCGATGAAGACTGAGAGAAACTTGTCATGGCGACTGATGAAGGCTTATATCTTAATCATGTTGAAGGCAATCACAGGAACTACCAGCATCAAGAACCTTGCATGTGCCATATTGAATCAACTATAGCTAAACTTTCAACTCGTAGCTATCAAAACTCCGATCCCACATGCAGTGAGAGAAGGATAAAGGGACGTTTGGTATACTTTTTTTCATTTGAAAAAAGCCCATTAAACGTTAAGGCACCGAAAGAAGCTTGTCAATAAGTAGAAAAAGCTGTGGAAGGCATGGAAAACATATTGGAAATGCGAGGTTTTGTCTTGGAATGCATAAAAATCGTCGTATGTGGTATCTTGATCGAAACTAACAGGACTCATTTAAACTGCTGCACAACAGTCGGTCGGAAAAGTTATATTTGTCAATAGATTTTTTCAGTAAAATAATGGAATTGGAACTTTTCGGTGTGCTTTGGTAGTCTTCATCGATAAATTATCCGCCGTTCTCGATTTACACGGCACCCCCGAGGGGTGGTTGAAAAATTATACGACGTATCATAAGGTTATAGGGAACACGATATGTTATTTTTTGGAGACAGCATAGAGTGTTAGTCAGCTTTAAAAAACCTTTGTTTAGTTGGTGTCTTGGTGAGGCGATTCGGCAGCTAAAGATCAGAGATTCAGTATGGCAGATTCTAACAACAACAAGTTGAAGCGAGGTGTTCGTGTGGTTTTGCTCGGTGCGCCTGGAAGTGGGAAAGGGACCCAGGTTTGATTTGTTTACTGTCAGGTACTTTTAAACATTACTTGTATGTAGGCTACCCGTCTTGCCGAAAAATTCTCTGCTCAACATCTGTCGACTGGTGATCTCTTGCGTGCCGAAGGTTTTTTCCATCGAGCCTACTTGTCCTAGACTCTATCGACATATTTTTTAGTACAATCTGGTTCAAAGTTGGGAAAGGATCTTAAGACGGCAATGGACCAAGGCAAGCTAGTGTCTGACGACGTCGTGTGCGAATTGATTCAAAAATGCTTAGATCAGGCAGATGCCATGAAGGGTAAGTTTTCTAACCGGTTTTGCGCATGTAGCATTTATATCTTTTTCAATTATGTAGGCTTCCTTCTTGATGGTTTCCCGCGCACTGTTGTCCAAGCTGAGAAGGTTAGTTTTCTGTATGTGAAGCCTGCTAGCCTACGCTTTTTAATGCTTCTTCAGCTCGATGCGATGCTGTTGAAGCGAAATACTCCTTTGGATGCGGTCGTAGAGTTTTCTGTGAATGATGACAAACTCGTGCGTCGAATCACTGGTCGTCTCTTCCATGTGAGTTGTGATTCGTTTTTGCCTCTTTAGTTAATAGTTTTCTGGCTTTTTAGGTTCCAAGTGGTCGCTCATACCACCTGTATGTTTTAATCGTAATAATTGTCGATTGATCTGCTTTTGATTTTTATGTTTTCAGTGAGTTCAATCCGCCAAAGAAACCGATGACGGACGATGTGACGGGTGAGAAGCTGATTAAGCGGTCTGATGACAACGAAGAAACTCTGCGGAAGCGGTTGTCTACCTATCACAGCCAGGTGTGCAATCGAACCATGTGTTGTTATCCATTTCGTTGTTTAGACTTCTCCCTTGATCGAACACTACAAGAAAAGTGGGCTGCATCGCAGCGTGGACGCGTCTTTGGAAATTTCTACGGTCAATAAGCTGGTAGATGAAATTTTTTCCAAACTGGTCTCTTCTTTCTAATGCATCTGATTGTCATAAATATATGTAACGCGAAAATGTAATAAACATGCAAAATTATTATTTTCAACAAAATGAGTGCTCGTGGATTTTCGATTTTTCTTGGAATTTTGAGGTTAAGATCCTTTCATAATGGGTTTCTTGTTTCGCTTTTTGAGACTAAAATTGTCCTCTATGTTAGTTTTCTTTTGGTTAAGTAGTGTTCATCTTTTAACGGATTTAACGAACCTCTGATTTAAAGGACGCTCGATTTAACGGACGCGTGAGCCCAATCCCTTCCCCATAATCGACTTTTATTTAACAGGCAAACAGGATTTTTAATTCAAGTTTTGGAAGGTAAAATGTTTTTTTTTTGTGAAAAAGTTGTCATGTTTTTTTCCTATCTTTGGTCGGCTCTTGAATGTTTGTTCATGTGTGATTGGTAACTGAATTTGTTTTAATAAAACCCTGATTTAATGAAAACTTTCTGTATGGCGTACAAAAAATTTATCAAGAAAAACTAAAAACCTCTTTTACAGGTTGTGTCAACAGTTTTTGGCTCTTTAAAAAAGTCGCGGTTGAGAGAAAAAGAGTGAGATCCTTGACGTACCCAATACAAATCTGTTTCTTAAACGATAAACAAGCGGAACAAATTTAAAATTCCGAAAGGTTTTAATGGAAGCTATAATTCCCTGCACTAGCTATGATGCAAATTCTGTAAAAGTAGCGCTCGATATAGCCGACCTGTCAGTGACTTTGTGGAAAATGACTCTGCCTATAACGACTTTGGTTGCAACGATCCTGTTTCATACATTCCCCAGTAGGTTATTATAACGAGATTCGACTGTATGCAATGTGCATGGACTAGGCTCTTGACAATTACCGTATTTCCTCTAATAGCTCCCCCCCCTAATTCAAAATCGTGTTTTTGGCATTGTGTTTTTGACCCACTTTTTCCAGGTGTCTCTCAGGCAGCTTACCACCAGTGTTTTCATAATTGACATGACATCTGACACTGACACTGACACTAAATGTCAGTGTCAGTGTCATTTTAAATGTCATGTCAGTGTCAGTGTCAAGCTGACGTCAGTGTCAGTGTCAGATGTCATGTCAATTATGAAAACACTGCTTACCACCCAAATTGTAGCTAAGACACTAAGCTACAAGTTAAGTAGTAAGTTACCTGAGAGACACCTGGAAAAAGTGGGTCAAAAACACAATGCCAAAAACACGATTTTGAATTAGGGGGGGAGGGGAGCTATTAGAGGAAATACGGTAGCACTCATAGAAAGGTGCTGATGGATTTTGAAAATCGATGAATTGCACGTCGACAACCCTACATCTGAACTTGTGAAAGCTCCTTTCAAGACAAACCGAAACAGGGGAATGTTGTCGAGTCTCCATAACTTGTATTTTCATTGAATCTGATGTTTTTCCGTGCTTTTCGCACAAAATTAGGACTATAATGGCTGTTGTTTGTTGATGCGTAATTTATGAAAACCAAAAAATCTACTTTTTTAGAAAAAAGTGATGTACAACGAACAAGACGCTGGTCGTGTTGCTTTTGTTGGTGCTAATGAGGGGAATCCTGGTCAAAATCAAAATCAGGTTGACTTAGTCTATTCTCTACATTATTTTAAGCTGGAAGTTTAGGGTTTTCGGTTCCTTCCGATTTTGAAGTCAATTGCTACGAGATTGATCATGTTCTATTTGGTCTCGTCTTTGATGCGCTACTCTTTCGATGGAAAAACAAAGCTTCCAGGTACAAATCAGTCTGGTGTTCATCCTCCGTTTGAAAATATGTTCAAGCCGGGCGATTTCTTCGACATGGTATTCTGTTTTTACTGTATTCATCTTCAAGCCTTAATTTATCGATTTTCTCTTAGTACTTCTTCTTATCACCTGAGGTCAGTTTGGTCTATAACATTCTCAGTTGTTTGCTCAGTTTTTTCAAAGGCATTAAACTTGTTTTTAGGCTGAAAGATTTGGTAACTTTTCGGACAAGGACGCAATTTTTTGGCTTGAGAAAAATCTCATATATGGTGATTGGAGTTCCGGTGATCAAAAAGATGGTTCTCGTTCGAAGCACGCCAGTTTGCCGACTCCAAGTGTGCTGCAAAACAATGGTGTGCCGCTCATAAAATATTTGTGACAATATTATTTTGCAGGCTCTTTCTACCTTCATGTATTTGCTGTGAAATCGGGGAAGTCTATTGTTCCAGGTGATGATGATTACGCTGGCGATGAGGTTGGTGATCGTTACTGTAATTTCTTTTACGAAACAATAGACTTTTTTACAGATTGTTTACGGAAGTGTTATGTTGAACAAGGTTTGTTGTCTCCAAATCAGTTTTAGTCACTTTCATTTTTTGGTAATGGCCATTATTAACATTTTAGTACAAAAAGAAGTACTATAAGCGCACTGCGAATTTGTTGACCGGAAAGACCAATCAGACTGAAGAGGTGAAGTCAAAGGCCAAGTTGATGGACTTTGAAGTGTTGAATTACTGGTAAGTCAGCTTAGTTATCCTGTTCTCTAGCAGTTGATTCGTTTAGGCATGAAAACATCACGGTGAATTTGGTCCATGATAACACCGCTTTTGAGCAAGGTATCTCTTGCAGACATATTTTTTTGGACAGTAAGGGATGCCTTAAAATTTCTAACACGCTTAACTTACAATAACATTTTGTAGATTGAATAGTGAAACTCCTTTTCTATAGATCAGCTCAATTCATGATGAGTTTTTTTTTGGAGCCGGGTAGATGTGCCAGTGGACAAGATGACAGTAAAACTGAATATAGGTTATTTACTTTTGCTTTGAACTCATGGATACATCCCGGGTCACAATTTTAAGATTTTTTTAATGTACAGTAGCAAATGACACATAATGCCTAAAGTATGATAGTTCATTGGTTCCTCTCTGTTCCTCTGGGGTTTGGCCTCTCTTTTAACCTAATTGTTCGGATGGTTATGCCTCTAACCACAAGGAGCCATGCAAGATACCAAAAAAATCTCATCTTGAGCTGCGCCGATCTGCAAAAGCAGAGTTTCAAAAACGGCAAAAAAAAGATGTAGGAAATTCATTCATGGGTCACAGTGTTCTTTCAGGAAAGTTGCCGACTCCGCTTAACGAGGCAGTGAAATTCAATCAGCATAAAAATCAGTACTATCCGATACTCTTTTTCAATACATATTGGAATCTTGGCTCCGAGTATCAAATCGTTGACGAATCTGTGCCTTCTGTTAATTTGACCATCACATACGCCCCCATGTCTTTGTTCAAATGGCAGTTGTATGCTTCACAACAAGTATGTGCATTTCTTTGTTTCTGTAGTGGGTATGAAGGGTATCTTTTAGGTTCCAAATAAGTGGTCCCAATTATTTGGCGCTGAAACGTCTGAAGGCAGCTCGGACATCGACCAGGATGCCATCAAGCAAGCCTTGTTAGAGACAAATCCTGTACTTCTTGGTATGATTGGAGCTCATATACCGTAGCTTTTAGCTCTTGGCGGCTTTCAGGAGTTACTGTGATCGTTTCTATTCTCCATACCGTGCTTGAGTTCCTTGCTTTTAAGAATGATATTCAGTTCTGGTCTGATAAGAAGAGTCTTGAAGGTTTGTCAGTTGTTTTGTTGTGTTTTGTTCTTGAACGTGCTTCAAAGGGTTGTCTGTGCGTACCGTGCTCTTCAATGTCTTCCAATCTGTTATCGTGTTTTTGTACATTTGCGATAACGACAGCAGGCGAGTTTTTTTTAATGGCCACTTTGTCTATTGATGTTTTATTTGTTGTTTTGTGCATGTATTGATGTTTATGTATCGTTTAGTTGGGTTATTAAGCTTTCGGTTGGTTTTGGACTTCTTATTGAGGTATGAGTAATACGGTCGTAGAAGTTCGAGTAGTATAACGCGTATTTAGTTGTGGAAAGTTCCAAAGTGCTTGAATATCGAAGTAGTTTATCTTTTTTCTCTTCCTGTTTTTTTGTTTTCATGCGCAGAGGTTTAGATCAGTGATGAGAAATGGTTCGGCGTCATTCCTAAGGTTAAATTCAGTGACAAGGGGTCTTATGTGAAATCAGCTACGAAGGAATACGATGAGGTAACTTTTGTTTCCTTTGTGGTATTACAAGAGTCTTTTATTTCAGTTGGCCTTCAAATATTTGTCCTGGCTTCTGTTCCCGCTATTGGCCGCGTATGCGGTTTATTCTCTGGTTTATGAAGGTCGGCATAGTTTTGTAGTGATTTACATTGAGGTTAAAGGAGTGACTTTTTAGAGCAGCATGGTTGGTACAGCTGGGTCTTGGATATGCTTTACGGTTTTTTCCTGATGTTTGGTTTTATTGTAAAAATTTTTATTTTACCGATCAAACATTTTGCTAATTTTTTTTATTGCGAAGATGATGACGCCTCAACTGTTTATCAATTACAAATTGAAGTCGGTAGCTCATCTACCGTGGCGAATGCTTACGTACAAATTCATCAACACCTTCATTGACGATCTGGTGAGTCTAATATAATCGTGCAACTTAATTTTTGTTTTCTCTTCGTAATTATGCAGTCGTTATCTTTTCTTTTCAGTTTGCTTTTGTGATCCGGATGCCAACTATGTATCGCATTGGATGCTTCCGAGATGACATTGTCTTTTTGGTAAGGTTATTTAGAGTCTTTATTTGTTTTTAGTGTTTTTGTGATCATTTTTTTTCTCTAGGTCTACATTTATCAGCGATGGGCTTATCGTGTGGATCCTACGCGAATTAATGGTAGTATTGAATTTTTTGTTGTTTGGACTTGGCAAGTATTAGTTTGTTTAGAATTTGGTATTTCTCTCAATAATCCTACAGGGGTTAGTAATAAGGAGGAAATTAAACAATCTGCTTTGCTTTCGGGTGAAGATGAAATGCCAGATTCGGATATACAAGTATCTTCCTCTTTAAGTGCTGCAGAAGACTCTTGCCTGGAGGACGTTGACGAGGATGAACTCATGGAAGTGAATTAATCTATTATTGCTTAGAGGTGTACGTTAGCTTTAAATAAAGTGTTTATTCCTTGAAGTCTTTGAATTGCTTTTTATTCTTCGGGGTACGGATGCAATATGAGATTTTTTCTCTCCAATAGGACCACAAGTTATTGTTGAGTACACTTAAGTACCATTATACAAAAATGTGTTGGGTGAATCCATATCATTCCGTTGATTAAAAGATTGCGCAGTCAGCTCTAGGAGTTGGCTTTCTTCTCTGCAATCAAATTATCGCAATTTTTTGTGTTTGATGTATTCTTTGCTTGTCTTTTTCCCCTCTATACACAACGAGAGGAAAAGAGAAAAGAAGCAGCACCGAAGAGGGTGTGTGCACATCAAGAATGCCTTTTCTTTCTCTCCATCACCTCCTTTTTATCGCAATTGCATAATTGGTTGTTCAGGGTTGTTGTTGAACTACTGAGCATCACTCCTTATTCCCGTTGTTTCCTTATACTTGGAAAAACGTTTTTTTTCAGTTATTTTTGTTGTTTGACCTTTCTTGTTTTAGTGGATTTGGCTGCATGAATAGGAACAAATTATATGTGTATTTTGGATTATCCTCTTTAAAATTTATTTTTAATATAAGAATTGCTTAGAAATGGTTAAAAACACTTGTTGAAAACAAGTGATTACCGGAGAAATACTCGAGTAATGCTTATGCGACCAAGTACACCAAAAACATTAATATAATGTAACATCTACCTTGACGCAAAACAATTAGATTCACTCAAACATATTTCGAAGAACTTCGAATGACGGCTTCTTGGTGAGGCGATCGATTTGCTGTCTGGCTGGCATTCCTGAAACGAGAAGTTTATAAATAGGTCACCGTTTAAGATTAATGGAAGACCTTCATGTGTTTTTTTATTCGTGCAGCATCATTCATACAACAGGCATCGCAGAATTTGCAGTATCCGACAGCCATATAATTGACATTAATCTCTTCTAAGCGAGTGAAATAGTTTTAGCACCAACGCAGAGTCTTACATCGATTAGGCATCTAAACATGGCATAGCATAAGGAAAGAGAATAGGAAGAAAAGACAACAACGATAAAAGAAGAAGAACGGAGTAAATGAAACACGGAAATATGCTTACAATGTCGATTCAAGCGATTTGATTGTCATGGAAAAAACAAAAATTTTCGGTTCAAAACCATGATAAGTATTTCTCCGAAATTTAGATAGGCGCAGAAATATTAGTAATTCTCCGTGGAGAATTGTCCAGACAATTCTCCATTCCACAATCATAATTTTAACCTTTAAGTTATCTTTAAAGCCATTTCACCTTGTTCGTGATTAATAAATTCAATTGTTAATGATTCAGCCAAAAATCAAGTAAGCACTGACAATGGGTCGACTTCTCCAAAAAGATAAAATCTTTTTGGATTGTTGACAACAATTGTTGAAACAGAGAGGAAAAAAGAGTTGTCTGATATTATCCATGCAAAGGTTATTGCTCTTCTTTTGATCGCCATTCCCCCTACCAACAATAAAACATTTTCGACCTTTTAGGTTGCATAAAGCTGCTAGAATGCCAAGCCCGCATTAATCATCATCGCTTGTAGACACCCCCTCTGGTCTCTGTACTGCAGGTGGGGTTTGTATGTGTGCCTGCAATAGGCCCTTATTTACAGTTTTGCTCTGCCTTCTCCCACCATTGCTATTTGGTTTTGCTTGGTCTGAGGCAAAAGGTTTGGCCTTGTCATTTGCTGGAATCCATCTACATTTTTTGGGTGACTCATCCTTTTATAATGTACACGATCACTGGTTTGGTAGTTGTGCTGCTACTGGAACTGTGTATTAACTGTGTGCATTATTAACTGTGTGTACAGTCAACCCTCGATTTAACGTCCACCCTAGAAAGTTGGATCCACAGCTGGGTTCGACCATTTTTTTACCTCAATTTTAGACATCTTACATCTAGACATCATTATCAAAAGTGGCAAAAGATGTCAAAAATCGAGGTAAAAAATGGATCCTACTTTTTAGGGAGATCGTTAAATCGAGGGTTGACTGTATTAACTGTGTGTTGTAAACTGTAGTCGTTGACTGTATTAACTGTGTGGTTTAGAATTGTGCAATGAGTGCACCCCCACCATTAATTAGTGCACAACAGGCTCATGAGCATCACGAAGCAGTTACCGCAGCAGCACTGGCGGCTAAAAGCGGACAACATGAACTGGTATTTTTTGATTCTAATCTGTTGTCTTCAAAAAGGGAAATTTATGATTTGGATGGTGCGAGGACGATACATTTGACAAACATTGACATCGGCTTGGGCTTTTATAAGAAAAACTAAAAGGGTCATTGCCAACTAGCTGTAGCGCCTGTCGCATTTTTGGTCCTCCACTGTTGAACAATTTCATCGATTTCCACCACTGCTTGCCGCCTTATGCTGACCATGCCAGTGTATATCGTATTTTCTATTGCCCTTTATTGCCATTATTGCCCTTCATCCCTTTACTTGTCCCTTGTCCTCCCTATACAGCCCTTCACCCTTTAAAAATGGTAAAAAAATGCTTCTTATATGGTCAATGTACCTAGAAAACCAAGTACTTGGGGGAGGGGGTATAAACGATTAGGGCGGTATAATACAGTAGTACCTACAAATTTATTCACTTGCCAAGTGTTTACAGGTCCAGGACATCACTTGGAAGAAAATACAACAGAACACATTCTCTCGCTGGATCAATCAGCATTTGAAGGTGGCGGACTCTTCAATTATGGATTTGGTAATGGTTTGAATATAAACTGGGGCTTTTTATATAAAAATCACATTTTTATTTTAAATTTGAGGAGTCTGACCTATGCGATGGCATCCAACTGATCAAACTAGCTCAGGTGCTGTCTGCCAAAAAAATTCCCCGCTACAATAAACAGCCAAGCATGCGAACACAAAAGTTGGACAATGTCTCGTTGGTCTTGAAGTTCTTTCAGGAGGAGGAGGCTATCAAGATTGTCAACATTGGTGGGTTGATTTTATAGGCATATCTACTATTCTACTAGAATACTGTTAGAAGCTGGAAGTTATTTAGTGAAAAACACCAACCCAGTTGATATACAGCTATTAATTTATTATTTATATTTATTTTGACTAACCTAGACTGGCCTACCCTAAGTTTAAGGGTCTCGACTAACCTAGACTGGCCTACCCTAAGTCTAAGGGTCTCGACTAACCTAGACTGGCCTACCCTAAGCCTAAAGGTCTCTTAATCAGACTTAAACTACCTTTTGACATTTCAAATTTTTTTTCATTGACCTCTGGAACATGCAATTGCAGACAGCGCTCATATAGTGGACCAGAACTTGAAGCTGATCCTAGGCCTTGTTTGGACTCTAATCCTGCATTACTCCATCTCACAGCCCACCCTGACCTCCGCTGACCACTACTCTGCCTCCAACACAGCCATCTCCAAAGACACTACTCCAAGACAGCGACTAATGGCCTGGATTAAGTCTCGTTTGCCTGCAGATGCACCTGTCACCAACTTTACTTCCGACTGGAATGATGGATTGGCACTAGGGGGACTGGTAATATTTTCGGGTTTTCTATATTAATATGTAAGCTGTATAGGTGGATGCTTGTGTACCTGGAGCTTGTCCAGATTGGAAACAATGGAGACCGGATGAAGCTCTCCAAAACACTCTAAAGGCCATGCAAGCTGCTGAAGACAACCTTGGAATCAGCAGGGTAAGTTATTTACTGCGTGTTTCTAAAGTTTGGAATAGAAAGTAAATTTCTCCTCAATACCTAGATTTATACATTATGTTTTTGCTACCATTTGATAACCCTATTTCTCTTCTTCCTATTGGTATCTTGTTTGTTGTTTTACATCAATAAGATTTATGTTTTAGTTAGTGCTGGAGAACGGACCGGAATCCGGTTTTTTCTCAAATATCCGGTCCGGAATCCGTCCGGCCAAACATAGAAATCCGTACAGAATCCGGTTTATTTTCGGGATTTTTGAAGGGATCAGGACGAAACACCCCCGCC
>BBSZ01011806.1:0-10392 GCA_000981365.1 Subanguina moxae | reverse complement strand
CTTGGGTTTTCTAGATAGGCTGTATATAGTTTCCCCCCCCCTCAAATTACCCATTTATCCTGTCAAATTGCTTAAACTTAATTATCTCGGCTGTTTTACAACAAGCTTTTCTAATTTTTTTGTCCAGTGTGTAGCCCTGGATCTGCTCTTTCTAATGCATTATCAGCTGACTCAATGTTGCTGGAAGAAGTCAGTGAAAAAGATCTTTTACGGGATGATCTTTTGCTCCATTCAAATACCTTTTTTTCCTGCTTTTTTCAGCAACGTTGAGTCAACTGATGCTGCATCAGAAAGGGCAGATCCAGGACTACACACCGGAAAAAAATAGAAAAACTTGTTGTAAAACAGCCGAGATAATCAAGTTTAAGCAATTTGAGGGGATAAATGAGTAATTTGACAGGATAAATGAGTAATTTGAGGAGGGGATTTCAATTTTAGCCTTTCTAGATATATTGACCATATAAGAAGCATTTTTTCACCATTTTAAAGGGATTAAGAGCTGTATATGGAGGGGAAGGGACAAGTAAAGGGCCACTTTCTAAGGAGGGCGCACTTAAAAATAGAAGATCTTGAAAATAGTTTTACTTTCTAGTAAAATAACAAAAATTAATTTATTTGTTATTTTTTGTTCCTTCTCTCTCTCTTTTTTATATATAAGCTTTTCTTGTTTGTTTCACAGGTTTTTAGTTTGTATTTTCCCCGCCAATGCTTTATCTTATAAGCCACACCCTTAGTCTGTTCTGTCTTTAAGCCACCCCCAAAATCTCAGCTATAAAAGCCAAAGCTCTTCTGTAAAAATCAATGTTTGAGTCTTGGAGTCTTCAGTTCAGCTCTTCATTCGCACCATCTCGCTTATTGTATTCCTATTTTTGTCAAATAAATTTCCTCTGTGACTTTGAAAAAATGTACGCAAAACACACATTCACACACACAGATATACAAGAGGAAAAAACTAGCCTTCGACAGTGTTCACGTTCAGACTTTTCTAAGCGTTTCTGATACGCTAAAAACGACACAAAAGCTATTTTTCGCCTCTCTTCGTCACAGAAAATAGGTTTTTGGTAGGTCGAAAATTTCCATAGCTTGCCCTAGGGGACCAAAGTAAACAACCGTGTAAATGGTATTCTCTGATCCCAAGTACTAAACTTAGGCATACAACTAAGCCTTAGGCTTAGGGTAGGCCAGAGTAGGTTAGCCGTAAAACATTAAATATAGGTGAAAGAGGGTATGCGCTGGGTATTGGCTAATCTATGCTTGCCCAGCCTAAACCTAAGGCTTAGATGTATGTCTGCGGTCTGAAAATACCCTTTACACGGTTGTTTACCTTGGTGCTGCGTGACAAAATATGCAGATTGTCGACTTACCACATGCCGACCTTCTATGAGCCGTTCTATAATTTTTAGCATACTAAAAATGCTAAGAAGGTTCTAAAACAACCGAGGGGACACACTTGCCTCTTTAATATGGCCCGCTCATCTCTTGCTTCACACAAGAAAGTGCTTTTGCGACTTTGGGCATGTTTACTTCAGCGACAAGACTAGTGAGTGGGAATTGTTAAGACTTTATAATATTCTTAGAAAAGTGAGTATCTATCTAATTCTGTGCCAAAACAAGTATTCTGTCGCTTTTCTCACGAGAGAGAAAAAAGATCAAAATACACCTGAACAAGTTCACAGTGATACAAAACCCAATACTTACTCTCTTGTTGACAACATTATCCACCAGATTGTTGGGAGCTGAAAGCCTATAAGTGGTGAAACTCTCTACACTCGTGATACCATCACTACCACCCGACGACACATCATATGTACTAGCTTTTCGACTGCTCCCAAATTCTGCAGTCTGCTGCTGTCTGACAACCACTTGAAGTTGTTTGGTAGCCACCATGACCTAGTTTCACACAACATTTTGTGAAATTTACTGCTTTATTTGTGTGATTGCTAGGAGTATTCACTGGAGTCTAAATAGGGAATTGTTTGCAGCTATTCAAATGGGTGAAGGAATATGGCGTGGTGAAGCTGTTTACACATCTTCCCCTCTGTTGTTTTAGCCCCTCCTAAGCATTTCTAACACACTGAGAACGATAAGACCCACCCCAGAGCAAAAAAGGGCGCAGCTGATCAAATGAATAACCACGCCGTTTGGGGTGTTAATCTCGCATTGTGCAAACTGTCCATACTTTCATACTCCAAGTCTGCGCCCACTGTTTTGTAGGTGGTGGAATTTGAGCTTTAAAAATTTTAATCGAAAGAGAATCCTCTTTTGTTTTGTAGGCTATATTCAAATCAAAAATTAATTGAGTGTTTCCCTCGCCGTATGCAAGCGATTGCAATCGCTTTTTAATTAATTGGAAGGGTATTAAGCTACTAGTTTTTGCTACCCTTTATTTCAGCGTCTTTATCAATATCAAACTTCTAAATGGGCAGAGCGATGAACAGAGAAAAGGAGTGGAATATAGGCAACACTAGTCAAGAGTTGGAAGAAGGAGGATCAACCCTAGGTGACCTTGTTGTACGCGTACGATAACATCTTAAAATATGTAAACTTTCATCTTACACTCCTGCTCAGGTAGAAATAAACAAAATTTTACTCAATTTATTTAGGCTATATGTACTTTCACCCCTCAAAGTAATCATTTATCTCGTCAAAATAATTTTTTACCCCGTCAAATTTGAATTTCCCGCAAAATAATCATTTACCCCGTCAAATTTGACGGGGTAAATGAGTAATTTTGACGGGGTAAATGAGTAATTTGACGGGATAAATGATTATTTTGCGGGAAATTCAAATTTGACGGGGTAAATGAGTAATTTGACAGGATAAATGATTATTTTTCGCGAAATTCAAATTTGACGGGGTAAAAAATTATTTTGACGAGATAAATGATTAATTTGAGGGGGTAAATCAATTTGAGCCATTTATTTATTTATTTTCAAAGTTAAACATTATAATGCCAACCGAAGGAGTAAGTTTTAAATTAAAAAAGTTATTCATTAATAATTCCCTAGTAAAAAAAAAGTTGCTAAACAAACAATAATGAGTATGAAATTAAAAACTAGATATATTATGAAGTAAACCTACACGGTGGCCCAATTTCTACTCCGGCAGTTACATTTAGCAGACGGAGGGGGAGTATAATACAATAGAGTAAAAATTCCTATTTCGAAAAAAAAAATCTCGTCAAAATACCGCAAATTCAAAAGGTCATGAGAAAAACAAATAACGGAGTAAAAATGGGGTTACTGGGAACCCAGGTAGGAAAAAAAAGTGTTGAGAAGCACTTAGTTCCAAAAAATGTGCTGACTATAAAATACTCAACATACTTTCCTGTGAACCTTTTAAGTGTAGTGCCTGTATTAAATATTCTAGCGAGAATGTGTTTCCATTCACATTGGACAAGCGGGCGCTCAAATAGGCAATGCTTGTTGGGAGTTGTATGGTTTGGAACACAACATCCAGCCAGACGGCTTTGTAGACCAGGAGGCAATGGACAATAAAGAGGCGGACAACAACAAGCATCACCAAGTAAAGCTTGTCCAAGTTTCAATCCCACTAATTATATCTTTTAGTATTTCAACACATTTTACACCGAGTAAGCTTGTTCAAATTTCGGACAACTCTTTAGGCTTAGGCCTTGCCCTCTTTTTTTGTCTAGATTTTCCCATGTTGTTTTAGCCCCTCCTAAGCATTTCTAACACGCTGAAAACGATAAGACCGAGCCTTTTCGTTATACAAGACAAGTTTTTGGGAAGTCGAGAATTTGCTATTTTCAGGCCCCATTGAAATACTAAAATATATAATAGGATGCATACCAGAGCTTCTTTATGCGATAGGCCCCTGTAAGAGAAACTTTTTTTTACTTATGATTTTCTGCTTTCAATTAATCAAGCGCAAAAGCTTAACCCAAGCTGAAGATCAGGACAAAACAGAGAAAATCATAAAAGGCCAGAGCAAAAACTTGTCTTGGGAACCTTACTGTGTAACGACTATCGAAAAAATATTTTGTGCTCAACACAAATGCAGCATGTAGACCATGTGCTCTGTATGAGTGGTAAGCAAAACGGAACTTTTTGGGGCCTTCTTCTAGTGTGTTAAGCTTGAGCCGATTTTTTTTCATTCTTTTTCTCATTAAAGAAGCAATAATGGAAAGTATGTGCCTCGAGCAATTTTCATTGACCTGGAGCCAACTGTGCTCGGTAAGTGGTTTGGCTTTTGCTCAACTTTTTAATGTATTTACGTGGTTTAAGATGAGATCAGAACTGGTGCTTACAAGCATCTCTTCCACCCTGAACAACTGATTAGTGGACAAGAGGACGCAGCCAACAACTATGCAAGAGGCCATTACACCATTGGCAAAGAACAAATCGATCGGGTTTTGGAGCGTATTCGCAAACAGGTCTCATTTTTGAGTAAGAACCCAGCTCACCCTGGGTCCGACTAGTCTTATCCTGGATTGGAATACACATACAAGCAAACATTTCTTTCGCCAATGCTAACATACTGAAAAAGAAATCGGGATGGGGAAATTATTTCTTAGGCCCTCTAAAATTACCCCTTCTAACTATTTCTAATCGCTATAATCGATATAAAAAAAAATCATATTTTGCCTTGGTACACCCAGGTAGACAACCTTTAGACCCCGGAAACTACACTTAGGCATGCAACAAAGCCTTAGGCTTAGGGTAGGCCAGCAAAGGTCAGCCAAGACTCAGCCTACACCCTGTTTGACCCAGGTTTAGTGATTCACATCTAACAGATAATAATTTGGCACCCAGGGCGATTTGGGCAAGGCGAGTTGGACCCAAGGCGAGTCGGGTGTCGTCCTATTTTTGTCATTATTATTTTTTAACATTTTATTTAAAAAGAGTTTAGGCTGAGAGTTGCAGTGGACTGCAGGGCTTCCTAGTCTTTCATAGCTTTGGTGGAGGCACCGGCTCTGGATTCACCTCCCTTTTAATGGAACGATTGTCAGTGGAGTATGGCAAAAAGTCAAAGCTAGAGTTTAGGTGAGTCTTTGACCAAAAAAAATTATTATTATTTTTGGCAATAGCCTTATTTTTTTAGCATATATCCAGCTCCTCAAGTGGCAACTGCTGTGGTTGAACCCTACAATTCCATTTTAACTACTCATACCACTTGTAAGAATCGAAAATTATCTGTTTTCATAAAATTTTCCACTTTTTTAGTCATTTTATCTTGTTTTTTGAAGAAAAGGAAGATATAGTGAGGGGAATGGACAATTAGGGGTCACTTTCTAAGGAAGGTCTACTCAGGAAAAGCAAAGCCCTTGAACATAGTTTCCTCTACACGGATCTACTACATAAAGAAGCTTTGGCTCTACCGGAGAATAAGTATCGATTTCATACCTTGCTCCCCCACCTGTTGTGTTAGATTCTTCTAAGCATTTCTAATACGCTAAAAGCGATAAAAAGACTGTTTTCCGCACTTGTTTGCCACAAAAAGTGGGTATTTTTTTAAATTTGTACTGGGAAATATTTTTTTGACCTGAGGTACTACTACACTTAGGCATACAAATAAGCCTTACGGTTAGAGTAGGCCAGCGTAGGAACCACTAAATATTGGTAAACAGTATTTTCTTACTAGAGCTTTAATTAGAAGTAAGCAACACGCAAGAATTACAGTAGAACACTCTGACTGCTCCTTTATGGTGGACAATGAAGCCATATATGACATTTGTCGACGCAACTTAGACATTGAGAGACCCTCATACATAAACTTGAATAGATTGATTGCCCAAATAGTCTCTTCTATTACCGCTTCTCTACGTTTTGATGGTGCTTTAAATGTGGATTTGGCCGAATTTCAGGTGCTCATATATATATTTCTTAATTTTTTTATTTTTTTACATGTTTAGACCAACTTAGTGCCATATCCTCGCATACATTTTCCATTGGCCACTTATGCGCCCGTTATTTCTTCCGAAAAAGCATATCATGAGCCATTCAGCGTCAGCGATATTACCAATGCTTGTTTTGATACCTCTAACCAGTAAGCAAAAGTTTATAACATGAAGAAAGCTTGTTATCTCTATTATCAGGTTGGCGGATAAGTCCGCGGAAAAAATCGAATTCCTAGCGAAAAAAAAATTGCGGATATTTTTGTTTGTGAGGTTTCGATCACCCATATTCTACGTCTAAATCAGTTTAAAAATAAAAGCTTATGATAATTTTTTTAGCAAAACAGAAAGAGAAATAAGAGAGCTACAAAATGATACAAAACTTTACCAAAGAAACAGCTGTTATATTACCTCATTCTCATATATGATGAACTTTTTCGCGGACTTGTCCGCCAACTTGATATCTTAGATTAAAAATTTACGAAGATAACACTTTTTTAACAACATAATAATAAATTTTGTTTAGGATGGTAAAATGTGACCCTCGAAAAGGAAAATATATGGCTGTCTGTTTGCTCTATCGCGGAGATGTAGTGCCCAAAGATGTGAACGCAGCAATTGCTTCAATCAAAACTAAGCGTGGCATTCAATTTGTGGACTGGTTATTTTTTCACAAATGTGGTACAGCAAAATCTGGTTATCCAAAAGTTCTTTGCGGGTTTATAGGCTAATTTGACGGTAAAAAGGCTAATTTGACGGTAAAAAAATCCCAAATATACAGTTTTGTAGAGCCGATGATTCTCCATGAGGCTCTGAGCACTCTCTCTTCTCGAGTTCAGGCCGAAAGAAGTAGTCCATCACGATTTCCTTGGCGAAATTCGGCGGTCACTCTCCATGGTGAAGGAAAGGTTGAGAGATTCTGAGCTCTTTGGCAAGCTTCCAGTCGAAATGTTTCTTTGTGTAAAGATACCTTTTGAAGAAGATTTCCGTGAAGATATCAATGACACAACTTCCGGTTGATCTTTTGATTGTTGGCGGTTGCCGGTCTACCGCTTTTGGCTCTATCCGCATGGCTCCCTGTTTTCTCGAATCTTTTAATTGCTTTTCGAACAGTTGTTTCAGGAGCTCCTAGAAGTCGGACGATCTCACATTTCCATTTTCCCTCTTGATGAAGCTTGACAATAGCCGGTCTTAAATCGGTCATTTACGAAAATAAATTTAATCAATATAGGAACAACAAAGAGGAGATGATAAGCTTTCCAATGGCACCAAGCACTTCGTATTCTCCTGTAAATCTCATAATAAAAAAGTAAAACTTTATTATCCCCCGGAACTTTTGCGTCATCTGATAGAAGGCTCACCATCGAAAAAGTAGTTATTTTCATGTAAACTTTTTAAAAGCTATAGGTGTCCTACTGGATTTAAAGTGGGAATCAACTACCAAGCTCCGACTGTAGTCAAAGGAGGCGACTTGTCAAAGGTTTGAAAAATTGTGTATATGGCCACTGCAAATATCTATTTTAGGTGCATCGAGCTGTTTGCATGCTTTCTAATACCACAGCCATTGTGGAGGCTTGGGCACGACTCAATCACAAATTTGACTTGATGTATACAAAACGAGCTTTCGTACACTGGTAAGTGTTTTTTTATATATACCTCATCTTACTGCTCCCTTTCATTTTGTTGTATAAAAATACACAAAATTTTGCAAAAAAAAACCACGGGACGTTTGATTCTTTTAAATATTTCAGTGTACTTTTAGTAAGGCTTAAACCTCAACAACTAAAGAGAAAATAGCCAACAAAATTTAGGTATGTAGGTGAAGGAATGGAAGAAGGAGAGTTTAGCGAGGCTCGTGAAGACCTTGCAGCACTTGAAAAAGACTATGAAGCAGTTGCAGAAGATACTCAACCAGGACATGAAGATGAATTCTAAACTACTTTTTATGACTGCTGAAACATACATTAACTTTTTGCTGTATAAAAACATCTTTTTATTTATGTGAAATATTACACTCGGTTATAACGAGCGAGACAATAGCTATTTGGAATGCTTAAAACAAAAAAAAATGATGCAAAAAAAGTTATTTCTACTCTACTGTATTATACTCCACCCCGCCCCCAAAAAAAAATACTCCCACCCCAAATGTGACTGTTGCTATTTCTTGCTTGGATTCATCTCACAGATAATTCTGTGGGCGCTTCTCTAACTCTCAATCCCGCTTACGAAGGGGGCTCGCGGGCTTGGAGTTGAGATGCGCACACAAGCATAACTGACACATAAATCACTGGAAGATAGCTGTGGATGCATGAAAATAGCATCAATACCAAAGCTTCTTTATGCGGTAGGTCTGTGTAAGGGAAACTATGTTCAAGATCTTTTCTTTTCCTACAGGGTGGGCCCTCCTCAGAAAGTGGCCCCTTCATTCATCCCTTACCCTGTAATATTCCCATATAATAGACTAGCACCGTTTTTCCATTACTTACACTGCTTCAAGACTACGACTTAGCTTTAGCCAATTAATTTAATGGTAAAAAAATGAAACAGTTCTTTTATTAGAAGAAAAATTTGTTATCACAAGAAAAGCGACCAAATTTTTTTCGAATTCTCTTTTCAAGCATTGTCCACGCAATTAGGTAATGGAGGACAGGGTGCTCTTACGCACTGCACTACTTGTGGCACACAGTGCTTTCCTTCAGGGCAGTGATACATTTCACAGGCTAAACATCTGAACAGTATTTTTGCCAACAAAATAGCTAATAAAATACAGACGATTGCATTCCCGATCAAGCACACACTTTCCACTTCGATTGCGCAAATAGCCTGACTTACATTGGCAAACATTCAATACACACTTTTTATTGCACACTGGATTGGGTCGGATGCAAGTAGGCTCACAATTAGTACCACACCTCTTAAACTCCTCGTTTCTGCAACACTTATCGCAGGCGTCTAAAGTATAAAAATACACTGATGACTTCTGGTTTTTGCGTTGATCGCCCTTGTTGTTTTAGGCCCTTCTAAGCATTTTTAATCCGTTAAAAAGGATGCCTCTTTTCGTCATAGAATGTCGGTTTTGGGGAAGTAGACAATTTCAATAGTAAGGTAAGAAACCTTAGGTACTACAGTAAGGCATACAACTGAGTCTTAGGATTAGGGTAGGTCAGCATAGGTTACCCAAGACCGAGCATATACCCTGTTTCACCTAAGTTTAGTAGTCCACTGCTAACCTGTAGCCGGGCAATCCTCTATAGCAACACAGCCGTCCTTACTACGAACAAATCCCGAGGCACATTGGCACACATTGACAATGCATTGGAGAGTGCATAATTTAGGAAAGGGTTTTGTACAAGACGGTTCACAAGCTGTTCCACACTCTCTAAACTGTTCATTGGGGCCGCAGGAAGGCCGGGTTGCTAAAAAAAAATAAATTTTAGGTGCTTCAACAAAAGACTTTGTCTTCCCAGCTAAAAATAGAAATTACCGCATAATCTCTGTTAATTTCTTCGGGGTCACTATTTTTCAATCCTCCAGCAATATTTTTGGATGCTCAATCAAAAAGTTATACTCATCACCCTTCTGCCCCAAAAAAAAAAGTTATGTTTGGGAGGCGTACAATGCAAGAACTTTGTAAAGCCAATTTGGCTCACTTGAGAAAAGAGAAGAGCTTGAACATAGTTTTGCTTACTGGGTTCTACCGCATAGAAAAGCTCTGGTATGTATGTTATTTTCATGCTTCCACAGCTTGTTCTCGAGCGATTTACAAAACACAAAAAGCAGCAATACAAAACTTTTTTTCTAATTCGGGATAAAGATCCTCAATCTCGAAGAAGAGTTTTTAATAAACAAAAAAAGAGGCTTTGAATAGAGGTTAAACGGTAATTCTATACAGTAAACTCTCGATATAACGGCCCCCCTCGGGACCAGGAAACAAACTATGAAAACTTACTATTTTGAAAATGAGCAGTTGCTACGAAAAGAACAAAGACAAAAATCTAAAAAATTGTGATTTCACAAGCGGTTTGGCCACGATGCTAGTGTTGGAAATTAATTTTGCTCGTGAACATACTGCTCCTAAGTTCCTAAAACACTGTTCCTATTGAAATTAATTTGGATGTCACCTTTCTCAAACCATAAGTTTTTTTAAATTCTACTGCAATACATATTCCATCAACCCCCCATTAAATTTTTTTTTCAAAAATCATGTCTTAACCTTTCTATATTCTACCTGCACTCATGCAATTATGGACAATAATCCCTTTAATTGAAAAATGTTAAAAATTTACTTTGGATAACATTGTTGAGCACAGCAAATAATGGAAAAAACAATCAGACTTTGGAGGAAAGCAACTAAATGGTTTGCCTTTTACACACTACTAAAAACACTTTGCAAAAATACACATGAGGCAAAAGGTGTCGGAAATATGCGCTAAACATTTTAAGGAAAAACAATAATCCTATTATTTATGGGAAAGCAGCCGAATTAAACAAGAGTTTATGAATGGTCTTTTGCCTCTGCTATTGTAAAGTGGATT